>JAKUCM010003585.1:0-41021 GCA_023374145.1 Lepidium sativum
GAGAGAGAGAGAGATCGAGTGTGTCAGAAAAAGTTAGATCGTAAGTGGAAGGGGTTTTTTTTTTTTTTTTCAACCCAAATGCTCTTTTTATCACATTTACTAATTTTGACCATTGACTATTACCAGTATGAAATTTAAGAACTGAACTCCATGCAAAAAGGTAGCTTTCCATAAATGTATATATAACTCTCATAACATTGTAATTTTTGTTTATTTAAGAAACATTTTATCAGATACTATTGGAATATTTATGTACGTGATACTCTTGACTACTATTTACGTTTATAAGTTTGGTAACCTGATTAAATGCACATCTTTATCATTTTTAATTGAAATTTGATTATAGTTAATTGCTTAACTTTTTATTGATAAACTTTAGAATTTAAATTATAAGTCAGATTCTTGTTTTTTTTCCTGGTAATTTAGGGTAAATTGGAATTTTGTTAGTTCAAGTGATTTGACCACGATGAAATCAGATTTTTGGTATGAGAGTTCAAATTCCATATACTTCAATGGGAGTTAAAAATTCGTATGTGAGGCCTAGTCATTATTTGGTGTTGATTCCATAAATAAACTAACAACGTGCCATTTCCAACTATAAATCAAATGACATTCAAGTAAGGTAAATATAATCTTTGGTTATGGAAATGGTCGTTTAACAAATGAAAAATCTAAGTCATATTCTGTTGTGCGTGACCCAGTGGTGTAGTCATTTTACAAATTCTCAAGGCACTAGAGATAAAACCCTCTAGTTGTAATAGTAGGAGTAGGATTTAAAAGTCAGTTTTCTAATTGACAAAAAAAACGGTCATATTTTTTTTTTTTTTGTCAACATTGGGCCACAAATGACTGGTCCATTAGCCAAATTTTTGCAAATGCAAAAAGGGGACTCGATCCCAGAATGTGCAAATGCACATGTCTTTTGTGGATTTACCACCTGCCACTAAAGTAGATGCCACTTGCTGGTCATATTCTAAAAACAGAAAAAAAATTACCGTTGGTTGGTTCAATAGTTTCTATTAATCATAGTAAGATATTCTGAATCATGATCATAGTCTTCTTAAATTTGTATTTTTCCTTCGAAAAATAAATTATATATTAAGATTTTTAAAATAGAAGAAAAAAACAATTTAAATTTAGCTTATTTGTCCTTTTCTGCCTTTACCTTTCCTTCTACTCCCGAAAAAGCACTCACTTTGCTCTGTTTTCTTCATTCATACAAGAGAGAAAGAGCAATCTTTTGGCCAAATTCTGACAAAAGAGATGATGGAATGGGATAATCAGCAACAGCCCAATAATCATCACTCCTCTAATCTTCAAGGGATCGATGTTAATGGTGGTTCTGGTGTTGGAGGAGGAATGTATGTTAAGGTGATGACGGATGAACAGTATGAAACTCTCAGGAAACAGATTGCTATTTACGGTACCATTTGTGAGCGTCTCGTTGAGATGCATAAAACTCTCACTGCTCAACAAGATCTTGCAGGTTTATCTTCTTCTTCGATTATGTAGCTTCATTCTTCTCTGTTCACTTAAAAGAAATAATTAAAAAGTTTTCGTTTTGTAAAATTAGAATTTTCAGAACTTTCGTGTGATTTGATTGGTTTTTAGTGATTTTTCTTCTCTTTTCTGAGTGGGTCTTGAAAATTCTTTGCCTTTTTGTCATATATTGGCGTAATTAACGGTTTGAACCTGATTCAAAAGACTAGCCCCTTTCATGGATTTTTGAGTTAAGTAGAAGGGAAAATTATGGTTTAGTTTGATTCTTAAGTTGAATTATGGTTTAGCTTTTGTTATGTAGATTCAATAATTTCTTTAAAATCCTTCAATGGAGCATCAGAATCCCCCTTTTAAAGTTGTTTTCTGCCTGATGCTTGTTCTTGGGATATGAAGTTTCATTTTAGATTAACAACTCTGCTTCAATTTACAGTGGTAATGATAAAAAGTTCATTTGTCTGTGGTCTTTAATAGGTGGGAGATTGGGAGGTCTATATGCAGACCCAATGATGTCATCCATAGGTCATAAGATGACTGCTAGACAGAGGTGGACTCCTACACCGGTCCAGCTTCAGATTCTGGAGCGTATTTTCGATCAAGGCACAGGAACACCGAGCAAGCAGAAGATCAAAGACATAACTGAAGAGCTGAGCCAACATGGCCAGATTGCTGAACAGAATGTCTATAACTGGTTCCAGAATCGACGTGCTCGTTCCAAGAGGAAACAACATGGTGGTGGTTCTTCTGGCAACAACAATGGTGAGTCTGAGGTAGAGACTGAAGTTGAGGCATTTAATGACAAGAGAATAAGACCAGAGAGTCTCCTTGGTCTTCCTGATGGAAACAATGGCGCAGGGACAACAACAACAACTACTAATGCTACTACTTCTAGGCCTGGGGATCTTTGCTTTCAGAGTCCTGAGATGAGCTCAGATCTTCACTTGCTCGGAGTTCTATCAAACCCAAGTAAGCTCAAAAAACATTGATTGGCTTTATTTGAATGGTCAAAGAAAGCGTCTAAGCTGTGTCTGTAGAATAATCAGATAATAACTTGTCATTGGTGTTTGCAGGGGATGAGCATCTGGGGAAGATGGGATTGTCTGAAAACTACAACCTTTATGGTCATGTTGAAGACTATGACATGTCAGGCTGATTTGATAAAAGCTGAGGAACATTCTAATTATCAGATATTGAAGTAATGAATCTCGTAGTCAGTCATAAGCAGTTTTAGACTTTTGTTTTTCATTCTAATTATCAGATTATGAAGCAAGTAGTTTATCTTATATTACCATTTTCAGAGAAACATTTGCTTGTCTTGAAATGCTTGCTTTGATGTTTTCTGCATTCAGAACATTTCCTATATCCTTTATTATGTTTTATAAAAAGAATAAAATAATCATATTCTAGTCTTACAACTTTTATTCTTAACCACAAGTTCACATTTAAATTTAATCCTCTCCAGAGTTGAAAACATGTAAGCCTAGCAATGTTTTGTAATGACCCTTCTCAATTTCTTCGTCGTTCACATTGTGTAAGACCAGAGTCTGGATAACCAAATCCTCCCAATCAATCTCAGATACTTTCCTCCTTTTCTTCTTGCAATGTTCAAGCTCCAAAGGCAACACATCTTCACTAACTATGTCAGTAGGATGTTGTATTGCATTAATCCGTAACTTAGCCGCTTTAATCTTTTCTCTTCGTCTTTCGACTGCAACACAACCCTTTATGTAAGAAGGAGGCATATCTTCAAGCCCTACATCTTTCTCCAACACTTCCTTGAGCAAAAGTCTTTGACTCAATGTTGATTTCCCTTTCCACCAATCTTCACTCGATACCTTCTGAAAAACTGATCTTCTCTGCAACATACTGCTATTACTTCCCGGACTTCTCTTCACAAGAGTCCCACCACGAACTCCATCCACGAATTCTTTGTAGGTCGTTGACAACTGTTTCACAGATATATTATCATTGCTGTCACGTAAACTTAGCTGAGATTCACCTCTGTTATCATCGTTGCTACATAAACTAAGCTGAGATCTATTGTCTTGATTAACATTATCATCATAACAATACATAGCTTCTTTGCTTAGGCACTCCTTCACTATATCCTCTACACAAAATTCGGCGCTTCTAACCAATGCATCAACTTTCCTTTCTTTTCTCGTTCTCATGGATTTGACTTCCATTAAACCAATCAAAGTCCCTGAGTGTTTCACAACATTCTTCACAGTAACATCCTTTGCCCAAGGCAAACTCATCTCTTGAGCAACCTTCACAAGCTTCTCCAACAACTCTTTATACCTTTTTTTACAAGTTCTTAACGCAATCTGAGCATCTTTCGCCAAATCTTCAATCTCTACCTTGACACACAAACGCCAAAACAGCCACAACCAAAGGCATTGGTCTCCTCCCCGTCGACAAAAACCACTTCAATGAACAAATTCATCAGAAAAGCCCCTTGCTTTGTTATCCTCTCCTTCTTTTCCCTATCAACATCACTCAATCTAGATGAATTATTCACCGTCTTCATGAACAAACCAACATGATCAAAACGCTTGCAATTCCAATCCTAAATGCTCCACAACACGATTAATCATACTTCCCAATTGATGCAAATCACATCCAACTTCACCAGCTACCTCCTGCATAGACAGAACACCTTTCCCTTCTTTTTCTTACCAGTACATAACAACACGCCCCAATCAAAATTGGGAACCACTCACCTTCACCAAATTCCCCATCGGTGATATTATTGATCATTACTCTTAATCTCTTCAACTTTATGACCTAGATTCAGTCTCTCTGTCATTGTCTCAATCAATTTGTTGGCTTCGTAGATCTTTTTATCATTATAAGCAAGAACAGAGCCTGTACCACTCGTGCCTACTCGTATATATATGTACCTTGAGGCCCTCTTATGCCTCCAAGTGGAGCTTCGTAGTTATCGTACTCTTGAAGTGTCCCACATCCACCACAAAACGAATTCCCTGTGCTTTCGTCTCGTTGAAAATTGCTTCCATTGCATCTCTTGCACCGCATAATTCAAACCGAAAGCCTCAACCTTTAATTTAGGGCTTTTGCTTTGATCCCGAGGGAACGAGCCCAAGGATTCAACCTGAAGGTAAAAAGACAACGATACGAAATTGAGGGATTGGGAATGACGACGAATCGAGAAGTTTAGAACAGAGAGTTATAAGATTAGAACATTCGATCTTTTCCTTAACAACGACAAATTAGGTTAAATGTACTTTTTCCTTTATAATGCGGCTTTGTGAAGCATGTCGTGTCGGGTATGTAATAACGACAAGGCGTTTTAGTTTTTGTCTCGGAGAATTTTATCGAAACGGCACACAGTCTGAATTCTTTTCTCTTTTTTTTTAATCCACCATAGTTGTCGTCTACAGTTTCTTCACCGGTAAGAGAAGCCGGTTCAGATTTGATCCAATTGCGGTTTCCGTTCGTCTGGCCAATACTTTCTTTCTTTTCCAGTGATCATAAATTTTTATTTTTTTAGTTGAGGACATTCTGTGGAGATAGTTGGCAGGATTTGTGGGAATTTAACAAGGATTATAATGCACGCATGCTGCTCGACGGAAAGCCGCAGTGAGACTCAAAAATCTGAAAATTGTATCTAAGGTATTGAGGATCTGGTTTTATATAGGCTCCTATATGGGTTGTAGTAAGAGACGGTGATACATACAGATGTGTTTTCATCAAAACTAGCTTTTGAATGGTGAGTTTGTCTCTTTTGGATAAGAGATACACTTATATACACGACAACGAAAGTGAACAGTCACTTAAAGGAGCCATTGATAGTCACCATGTGATCATTAACGGAAGCAGAGCAATTGGTTATGCCCGTTGTTGGGGGCTTGGTTTCTTTCTTGTGCTTTTGGCGAGTTCTATGTACTTTTTGCTTGGAAAGGTAATGATTTTAAAGGAAAATCTGGTAGTACCGTTTGTCTGGTAGTACCGTTTGTTATGTAGATATGAATTTTCCTTGAAGTTTTGAGTAAGTTTGATACATTGCCTAGAACAACTGTTGTGGTTCTTTCCTTAAGGATCAATCACATGGCATTTAGAAGTATGACTCTTGAATATCTATTATTTTTGAGCAATATGGCAAGTTCTGTATCAGGGCATGTTTGTTGATTTGTGTTCCTTTACAAGGTTGTTTTGTTGATGTTCCATCTGTTTCCTCTTAACTTGAGTAACTGAAATGGATATTTTTACATGTGAACAGGACAATCCAGTTAGAACTCTTTCTTGGATCTGCCTTTTAAGTGGTTTCATAATTATATTCCGTTGTCGGAAGTCTGTCAAGAAAGGTTAGATCTTACTTCATCATCTTAAACTCCACGCTACCGCTTTACAGGCTTACAATATGATATTGGCTTCAAGATTTTGATTAATTCTATCGGTTTTCCCTCGAGTTATTCAGAATCTGTTGTTATCATGCCAACCTTCGGGATCCAACTTGAAACTCAATATTTAAGGTATACTTTTATTCATCTAGTTAGTATAAAATTGTTTGCACTCCATGATGATTTAATGCTTTGAACTATACCATATTAATGGTCTCTTGCGAGCGATGGTAATGGTGGAATTACTAGTAATTTTCATGACAATAATCAGTTATGCTTTTTACCAATCATACAAGTACTTGTACATGTTTCTGTTCGCAGTGGAATAACTCGCTCCAGATTTATCCCTATTGGTAAAAATTTTGAAGCCTGTGCTGGTTGAATGTGTCACCCCTGTTACATGTTACTGGAGTCTCTCCTTATTTCTGCGTGAGGAAGAACAGCTAACATTGGTGTTTAAAGTAATGCCACCATATTGTTTCAATACAAGAGTTACCAATTATTCAATTTGAGGATATTACTTTCAGCCATCAATTGTGAGTTCGGTTCTTCTTAATGCAGAAACTGCATCCGCCATTGAAGATGTTGGTTCCAATTTGGAAGGCATTGTGTGCGGTTATCGGCACAGAGCAAAGTGAAATGATAACTGAAGAACATGATTTATCTGGTTAAGCATCTACATCTGAATATCTACTGCCAGTGCTATCAGTCAACCATTACAGATCCACTACTAGACAAGCATTGAAGGTGTAAGCTCACAGAACTTGTTGCTTTACTGCAGGCAGTTTTGTCTGTAATCTGATCACACAATATGTTCTGTAGTGGAAGAATTTGACTTAAACTTCTTTCGAGTAGTGAGCCTTTTTCTATCATCCTACACTAACTTTTCTTTACCAGTCTTTTAGAACATGAATCGTTTCTCAGTGAAATTTTCTTTTCTATATTGTTCGAAGGAAAGAGTACAAAGAGTTCAGGTCGCAAATTATCGTGTGGTATCAACCTATACAACTATACATCCAAGGAAAAGATCTGCAGTACGACTAGGGTAGTAAAATGAGAACGTAGTTAATTACTTTTTCTATGTCATTAAAGGCTTCGATATAGCTTCAACTCTTTCAGCTTTTAGCTTCCTCTAAACGTGATTTAGCACGATCAAGCGTAATTTCTCTGCGTTTGAACCCATGCCACATCTTTCTAGAACCGTGCTTTGCTATCTGATTGTGTAATGCATTCAAATTGACTAGAGGAACCGTCGTAGGTCGCCCATGAGCACACTGTACACAGAGCTGATGGGTTAAGAATCTTAAGATGATTATTAAATAGGAATGCTTTTAGTTAGATTTGTTATTCTTTACTTGCCTGGAAACAAAGTGACGTCTGTTTCAGTCCTTCAATGATTAAAGAGCATTCCGAGGGTAACAGAGAATCTCCAAACATAATTGCACCTTATCAGGTTTAAAGAATACACAAAATCAGCAGAGAGACTAAGCGATGAATGGTGGTCACTAACTTATCCTTGAACATACAAAACAATTCTGGAGTGATCAGGAATATACCTCTACAAGATTTGGAATTTAGGACTCGAAGAACAGATGGAGGAATAGTTGATGATCCGTCAGTGTCAGCAAGCTGGTTTGGCATAACTAGAGTAAGAAAGAAACATTACCCATGTGTGTATATATGATTTTGAGTGTACCTGCTGAAGATACTCCAATAGATCAACATCTGATAGATTTACACCCAAAATGCATGGGACCTACAAATGGTGTAAACACAGTGATCATTCAAGTGACTAATCAGACAGAGAATAGTATCTCTTTAAACTGGCAAAAGCAGTAAGTGAAAAGAAAGAGCCAGATTGGGGCCTAACCGCATTAAGTGTAATTGGGGTTGGTTTCCGCTGGATGATGCTCATGTTCCTGTAGGGAAGGAAAATTTTAATAACTCATTAAGACAATCATGGAACCCAATTTGAAATATAAACCAGCATAAGCTGCCTCATATATGATTAAGTATTTCATATATATGGGACCGAGAGGAAATTCTTACTTCTTAAAGGGCGTTGACCCTTCTACATTGATGTTGCAGATCCAACCCCAGTCTCTTATCTGCTCTGAATAGCTCTGGAGTAACTGACAACCCATCTCTGGCAGTACCTTTTATGTCAACATAAAATATTGATGATGCATCATCAATAAACTAAGGCAGAGTTGACAACTCTAATCAAGTCTAGCAGATGATATATCTAATATCATATGAAAACGTACCAACTCTTGGTCTGCACTCAAGTAAGTCACTGTCCTTGCTTCCCCAGCCAGGACCTAGTAATTTCAATTGTTTTGTCAGTTAATAGAAAGTAATTTCATGAACTTGTGGTTTCAAGACACTCTTACCTTTTCACGCAGTTCTTCCAAACGAATTCTTTCATCCGCAGCATGCTATAAAAAATTACACCTCAGATAAACTTGTAGCACGACTTTTTAATTACCAAAATCAAGGCAAGAAATATATTAAGAGCTATTGATTCGAAAACATATGTTATCTAAGTTTGAACAAATCCTTAACCATATTCTTTTAAAGTGCCTAGAATTTAAAGATACATGAGACGAAAGAGATGATAGAACAAACCTGATCAACGATGGCAACTGTTCCACAAGCAACAATTGGGATATATTTCTTATCAACCTGTTGTAGAACCTTTGCATCTTCAAGGGAGTGCCTGTTAATAGATTCAGGAACCAAGGATTCATCGGATCGTAAGTGCAAAAGTCCCGAACAAATATCAAGTACACTATCTTGATCATTTGACTTGTACGATTTCTCGGGATCCTGCACAACAATGAAAAATATTATGGTGGTCTTCCATGAAAATAAAAAATGTCAGTCTGTTAGCAACAACAGACCCTTTCAATTTGCATAACCTCAGAGACGAAAGAGTTATGACGCCATTTCGTTGAGGATTTGACTGGATTCACATTTTCCTCTGGGCATAAGTCTGCAAGGCAGAAAACAAAGGAAACATCGTGAAGACTCCCATATACCAAGTTTGTCAGGCAGCACGTTTAATTGACCAATATACCACCCTTTTCAAGGAAATATGACAGTTTATACTGTTTAGCCTTTTGTCGCATTGTCATTGACATAATTCATCTACTAAAGAGACATACAGCTATTCAAGATTAATAGTTACCTCTGTCTTCGTCCTCATCATGGGTCTTCAGGTGCATAGTCCTGCCAGATGCTTTCAAGTCTGAAGCAGAACTCAATATTTTTTCTGTTTCTTGTATGTGGTCAGACAACACATCATCAAGGACGCTGCACTTAGGATGCATATGAGATGCATTACAAGGTTGTGTCAAACACTCTAAATCATTTTGTTCTGCAAAATATTAGGCCTCATTAATATATTTTGTACCACATTCCAAAACTGAAACAATAGTAGAGTAGCAACAAAACAACCACATCTGACAAAGACCATTAGCATATACCTGATGGATCAAAGTTCTTTGATTTTGTGTCCGATCGACTACTTAGACTGATAAATCTCTCTTTCTTTCGATAAAATGGAGGAGCAGAGCGGCTTCTTCTTAACCATTGTCTACCAACTTTATTGTGTAATCCATCCCTATAACTGAACTTATCCTTCCCAATATTATATTGTTTAATACCCCCATTATCTAGATGCCCCCACAATGACTTGCAATTTTTTTCATCTAACTGAGCGCAATTTTGAACATATGTAGAACAACCTGACCTAGTTTTCCGAAAATCCATTTGAGGAATGACCTCATGATCACATTTGTTGTTATTAGCTGCACTGAAAAAATATTCAGGATCAGGCTTTCCTCCCAGTCTCGAAATTCCTTCAAGAATTTGACAGCCTTTCTGATAATCAAACTTCCACGTGGCAGCAGAAGGAGGTATGGAGAACATTGGAGACCACTCAGAACTCATACAAAAAGAGCTCCCCATACTGAAAGGGGAAAGGTACGTTTCTGTGACAGCATTGTCTTCAGGAGAGCAAAATTCCCTAGTATCTATGAGGGTAATGTTAAAATCATCTGCAATTCCAGCACTTCTACTATATGGGGATTTCTGTGGAGTAAACCAAGCAGTATCCTGCCATGAATTCCCTAGGGACCAATCAGGAGTCCTAGTCACTTTATGATATTCAAGAGTATCAGGAAAACCATCACAGTGAGAACCACCGTCTCTGGTCTCGAGGACATTAACCATCAAATTACTTTGCTTATTATGGAGTATCATAGGCATGACTGATCCAGGCCCTTCATCATGAGATGGTACAGGCTCATTACGTGTTAGGCTCTCTCTTGCGGAGCAACCACGCAAGAGATGCTTTTGAATGCAATTGCTGACATTCAACTCATCTCTAAATTCTCCAAACTGATAGTCTAATTCGTATGAGTCTTTCATAAAATAATGGTCGATCTTGAGAGGTGTGCTAATCTGACATCTCTTTAGAGACTGTTTACTGCACTTAACGCCAGCACCCAAGCTTATATCCAGGAGGTCAGTAACATCTGGAAAGTCTTCATTCGTCTGCATTTCTATGTCAGTTGACTGTAAAAGGGAATCAGTTGGACAGTCAAATGCAGCTACAGTGAACTGCTCTTTAAACTTCTCCATATTTCTGCCAAGTTCATATTTTCTAGACCATGCATCCTTTCTTTCAGACAAATAATCACCGTCTCTTTTCAAGTCAGCAGCTGGGGACAACAAAAAACTACAAGGTGCCTGATCATTACTTCTCTTGAGCTTCTTTCTTGAAGGTCCCACAGCTTCTTGCCAATCTGCATCTAGAAATTGAGGCATTAATGAAGATTTTCTGGGATTATAAAAGGGACGATCAGTAGAAGCTTCCTCGTTCCAATAAGGAAGCACTATCTGTAATGGTGACAATATGAAAAGTTGTGTACCTTCTTGAAGTCTAAGGTCATTTCCATCACTTTCCAATAGATCAGCTTCTCCATCAAAAAGTTCTAAAAATAACCATATAATAACATTCAAAAATCCAGAAATATGTGGAATACTATCTGAGCTTGACAAAAGAATGGCATACCAAAACTTCTCTCTTTCTTCCAGTTGGCTAGAATAATTCGTTCTATGAAGGCAAGAACAGGTTTCCAATTCTGCCATAGATAGAGAGAAATATAGCCAATCATTAAAATTTCAAAAATTTATCTTATTACAGATCACAAAAGGAAGCGCTATTACCTTGAACTCAACATGTGTCTTTGATGGTTCAAATGAGAATTCATAAAGATGATGCGGACATGCTATGCACAAAAAGTATCCAGGACTGGAACGAAGTGTATGAAATCTTCCTGTTTGTGACCCATCTGTAGGCTTCCAGTCTTCCGTACACTCAAAACTAGTAGCCAATTTGTTCAGCAGCTTATGTATGGGTCCTTTGCTAATGAATCTTGAATTGATATCTGTCGCTGTGAAGGCCATACAACCATATACAGAACCTACCTACTTAAACCGCAGAAGATAGTTGATGTACAGTCGCACATAAAAAGAAGTAGATATATGGATACATATATACTGCAAAGCCTGCAAGGAAAATACCACAATAATACAGAAGGGTAAGGCTCAAAATTAACAATCTGACATAATAAGGTAACAAATTTGGAGCGCATGAGTAACACACCTTGAAACTGTCCCCAGGACCAGATATATACCCAGAGACATTAAGCATGCCATCAGTGACGTCTACTTTAGAAAGCATATTTAAAGCCCCGGTCCCTGCATCTCTCATCAGAAGCGAGAACGCTGAAGAAGATGGACTAGTTTGGAATAGCCCTTCATCACTGAAACAGAGAAGATATCAGAAGGGAGAAATTCATAAGGAATAGCCTCGGTCCCTGCATCTCTCATAAGGAACTTTAAATGAAAGTAGAAACCCACCTGTCAATATCAAAAACATTGAAGGAAACATTGGAGTTCACAAGGGCAATCCGGAACACACACTTTTTGATAGATTCCAGAACTTTCTTGGGGCTTCCATGGCAAAAATAGAATAAAAATAAAAACATCATAGATAAAAACATGTCTTACTCCAAAACAAAAGTGTCTTAAGAAATGAACCTGGATTGCATATATTTTCGTCTTACTGGCTGATTGTTAAATAGATCGTGGACAGTTACTGCATCAACCAGGTCAAGATCAGATGTTATCATACCCACGTCAATGTAAGCCAAAAAACGAGCAAACTCAATTTTCCATCGTAATGGACAAAGAGGTCCAGAAAATTGTACTTATGGATTCAATTTCGCTTTTGGATTAGCATGATATAAAAAGCAATGGTGAAAATAGACACCTTACCAGTTGTGCCAGAGTCTTTTCTATCATCATCAATTCCTAGATGTAGACACTTGGATCCCTGAAAAGCATTTCCGCAAGTTTAGTACTATAACTAACATTACACAAACTATGTAAGAGAGTTGAGATACATCAAAGTTATCATATACCTTCATAACCTTTCGATAACCATTAGGCTTCCCAGTAGCTTTTGTTCTGATTTCCAGTAACGAGATATCTGATATTGAAGCTAACGCCTCTCCCCGGAAACCAAAACTTTTACTTGTTGTCTCCACATTGGTACAATCGTAAAACTTTGAAGTAGCTGTTTCACGCATTTTTCATGATAAGTTTCCCAAACGAAAACTAACAAGTAGACTTTACCAGAGCATAAATCAAAACATCTGATAGAAAATTTAATGAGACTATAACTTACCATATCTTTCTCCCAACAGAACCAAATCATCCCTGGAAACGCCTGATCCTGAAAACGAAAAGCAGTAAATAGTCACAAAATAAGCGGTCGATTATCTGCACGAAATAAAATGGTAATCAAAGTTCAGCTATACGCACCATCATCCGCAACTTTCACAGAGCATGAAACAACACCCACGAAGACAGAAACCTGAAAAAATTCATTAGAATTCCAAAATATGTTCCAGAACCAGAAGAAATCAGCATAAGAGGATTTAATTTAGTGGACCTTGGTCGCACCCGCATCAAGACTGTTGAAGATTAGTTCCTCCACAACCCTCGCCATGTCGAACATAATAATCCCAGAGCGCATGGAGTGACGAACACCTTCAGGCAATGGCTTGATCGTCTTCATCTCCGAATAATCCGACTAAAAACACCGAGAAACAAAAACCCTAAACCCAAACATTCATGAAGAAAATCGCGCAGGTTTCAACCATTGGACATCACGAAGTTGATTATCGCCATTAGACATCAAATAGAGAAAAAAAAAAAAAAAAAAAACATCGCCTTTCGCACCAGTCTCTCACTCACCCTTAACGGGAAAAGATTCATCAATTGTGAAATTGGAGGGAAAACAAGATATTAGGGATTAGGGTTCTATAAAACGACACCGTTTTACTGGTACAGATAATATTTAATTATTTATGTATGTGTGTGTAAATATATTTCTGACAGCTTGCAACGATAAAGATCCGTTTACCGGATTAAGCTTTAACCGACATACAAACACAAGTCTCACAAAACACATATTTTTTGCCTTATTTAACAAAAGTCACGAGAATAACATTTTTTTTAATTATCCTATTGAGAGAATAATATATTTATCCAAATTATTATTCTATCATTTTTATCATCATGGAAAGTAATAATCTTATATATATAGATATATTAAAAATAATTGACAAGAAGAAGTGAATTCAAAATGGTTTATAAATTTCTATAAAATAATAATAATGTTAATACAATATCTAATGATGCTGAAATATATTCAATATATACATATATTTTTTTCAGAAAGTGTTGATAATTTAAATCATTTCATTTAACTTTTATTTGGGTCTATTGAGACTGAAATAACATGGCAAGTGGATGGTGAAGTTGACCATCTCCGCCAAAAAAGATTAATTATAAATCAATAGTAGGGACTAATGAATCATTAATTTATTTATTTATTTCTTTGCCAAACCATAAATCTTAGGTCGACCATATTGCTTTAATATACATTAATCTTAAATTCTAAATCACGTCAATAATATGGTAGTTCCATTTTCATAGTAAAATCCTAGGTATTTGGGTACCCATTTCTTTTCGAATTTCAGATTTTCGGTTCTATTGATTTAAAATTTATTTAAGTATTTTTATATTTTGGGTCAGGTTCAGTTCGGACATAGATCGGATTCAGATTCGTGTATTTATATATAAATCTATATAAAAACTTAAAATAAATAAATATTTAATAGAAATAATTTTATAAAGACTTAAATTTAATAAAAATATTCCGGGCTCGGTTTTTAATTCGGTTCCGGTTCGGTTTTCGACTATATAAATATATGATCCATTAGAATATATTTTTCGGATTCGGTTTGGGTTCGATTCCTCTTTTTCGGGTTGGTTTCGGTGCGGGTATCTATTTTATGCCCATGTGTAGTAAATCCTCAATTCCTCATAATGTAATTTATCAATACGCCGTCGTTTTAACGGTCGTTATTATAGTTATAGACGGAGGCATGTAATAATAACGGAAAGAAAGAAGAGCTTCTGAATTTTTTGCGGTTATTGTCATGTAAGAGATAACTGTAAAAACATAATAAATGTCAAGCAAAATAAATTAATTTAAATAAATAAATAAAATGGAGAAGAAGGAGAGTTGATTTGTAGGGTTTACATATAAAAAAATGAAAATGGAACAAAATTCTCTTGTCTTCTTCATCCTCCTCTTTCTCTCTGCAAACCCTAATTTTCTCTTTTTTAACCCTCTCATCTTCTTCTCTGTATTTTTCTTTCTTTTTCTTTGTCCAAATAAACCAAAATGATAAGCTAACTTCAAAGCTACAAAGAAAACGCCGAGGTAATTTTCAATTGTTGTGTTAATCCAGTACTCTGTTTTTTTTTTCTTTTGTTTTTTTTAATGTATGATTCTTCTTCTTTTAATGCTGTGTTATTGTATCTTCATCGATCATGTTTTGATCGAGTAATTCAGCTGTTCTTGTTAACTTTTCTGCTCATTTTGTTGTTAAATTGTGAGAATTTTGACATTTGAGTTTGTAGATGCATATTTGATTATGGGTTTAGAGGATCGATTTAAGTTTTTCTTCTTCATGATTGGATTCAAGTATCGATCTTTAAGAGATGTATTGGATTTTGAAGTTTTGTAATCTGAATCAGAAAATGAATCAGCTTGGTCTTTAAGATTTCGAATTTGGATCCATTTAATCTGATGATTAAGATACTAATTCGTGTTCTTGTATCTCAGATTTGGGATTTATTAGCTGGATCAATGGAGATGAATCTGTGTGAGACGAGCCAGCTCGATTGCGATTTGCATCTACCTCCACGAAAGAGATTTCTTAATGGATTCAAAAAACTAAACTCCAAAAGCAATGGATCTTCTTCTTCCTCAACTTCAAACTCAAACGGATCTTCCTCTGCTTCAATTGATATTCAAACCCATCTTGACAACTTATTAGCTTCTCCTTACAACAAGGACCAAACTCAATCACCAGAAGAGCTCGTCGAAGCAACGAGATCCGCAGCTGCTTTAGCGGTTAAAGCTGCAAAGGAAGCAAGAGCAATGGCTAACGAGAAAGCTTTAATTTCCGCAAAGGCGATTGCTGCTGCTAAGAGGGCATTGGAATTGGTTGATTCTTTCCCAAAAGAAGCGTCTCCTAAGAAGAACAAACAGAAGAAACTAGAGCTCTTGTATTCAAAGAGAGAATTAAGAGACAAGGAAGAGGATTTAGCTCGTAGATTGCATCGAGCCATAGACAGAACCAGCTCTAGTCTCTTGACATTCGAGGAGAATGGTCAGAGATACAAAAAGCAGAAGCAGAACAAGGCTATAGTTGAAGGTGAGAGTAGTAGTTTCAGAGTGACCAGGTCTATGAATGGCATTGCAGGAGTAATGGATTCAGATAGCTCATTTGAAGGACTAGAAGAAGCTGATTCAACAACATTGATGAAAGAGAAAGCAGAAGAAGAAAGTAATCCATTGAGTAAAAGAAGAGGAAGAGTGAAGCTTAAGAAGCTTCCTCTGAGCATTTTTAATTCTAGAAATGAAGAAAACGGAACTTCCTCCACCTCTCCGGCGGCTCAGCCGCATGAGGACGGTGTAGTCCCGTCGTGGAAATGTCAGGACTTAAAGGCTACAGAATGTCTGAAACAGAAAAAGCCGTACCATCACAGTGACTAATATCTAAAGAGAAAACTTCTCATTTTTTTGAAGATTTAGTCAGCATTGCCATTAGAAGAATCACATTGTTGTTTCCTTTCTTTGAATATATGTTATACATAACAGTAATGAGTTTCTTTTATTCCTTCAGAGATGTTTACAAATGGTTATAAACACATACAAAGGATCTACACATAAATGTAATTGATATTATGTAATCTGTGATTGACTATATTCTAGGCTAATAATCTGGAGTTGATTATTCTATACTCTATTATGCCCCTTCAAGATTGAGGGGCACATGTCACTCCCATCTTGTGACTAGATAATGATACTGAGCACGTGCTAGGGGGTTTGGTCAAGGCATCAACTAGTTGATCCTTTGTGGAGACATGAGACACTCTCAGTGATCCTGCCTGAACTTGTTGTCGTATGTAGTGGTAGTCTAAGGCAACATGTTTCATTCTTGAGTGGAAAATCGGATTGGCACATAGATAGGTAGCTCCCATATTGTCACATATATATGACTGGAGTTGTAGGAACTTGAAAGCCGAGCTCACAAAGTAGCGATTTAATCCAACACATTTCTGCAGCCGTGTTCGCAACTGACCTATATTCAGCTTCTGTAGAAGATCTAGCAACTGTATCTTGTTTCTTCGTGGACCATGAGACAGTTTGATTGCCAATGTAAATGACATACGCATTGGTTGATATGTAATCGTTCGTGTCACATGTTCAATCAGAGTCAAAAAAACAATGTAAGGACATCATGTTATTTCGTGATAGAAAAATGTCATGAGTCATGGTGACAGCTAGATATCTAAGGACTCTTTTTACGGCTTGAAGGTGATCTGTTGTTGGTAAGTGCATGAACTGGGATAAATGATTCACTGCATATGAGACATCAGGCCGTTGGTGTAGCTATTGGTTTCGTATTTAGCATGTTGGCTATTCCCAGAAAGTATGACAAGTCTCCTAAACCCTTGATTGAAAACCAACTGGAAAATTCTTTAATGATGTGTTCGACTACCGAGGGATGACTTGCTGTGACAACTATATCGTCGATATATATTAGTACATATATGATTGATGTATCTTAACGAAGGATGAATAGAGACGCTTCAGCCTGTGAGTTTACAAAACCAACTTGTGTCAGATAGTTCTTCAATTCAAGATACCATGATTGAGGTGCCTGCTTTAGACTGTATAAGCCATTCCTTAGCTGACAAACGTAATGAGGTTTTTTCGGATCAACAAATCCTTCTGGTTGTGGCATATATACATTTTCTCGTGAGTGTGTACTGCAAAAATGCGTTGTTGACCTCTAATTGTCGCAATGTCCAGTATTTAGCTACAGAAATACCAAGTATTAGACACAGTGTTGTTGACTTAAAGACATAATCCTACCAAAAATTGCAAGTACAATGCAATGTCGAAGCACACAAACTAATACTGTTGTGTCATGGGAAGTACCCTACTTGTGACACCAAGAGGATGTGTTCCATGATGTGGGACTATCAAGACTATAATCTAATTGTTTTGATTTAGTTCCGGTTACCTCCGGTTTAATCATTTATTCTCAATTGTATATAACTATACATGTAAATGATTCTAACAGAATAAGAATAAGAGTAGATTTCAAATATCTTCAATTTCTCTCTTGCTATCTTCAAACTCGTAACATGGTATCAGAGCTTACACAAGCATGATTCTGTTGATTCTCCATCTCTAGTTTTCGTTTTTGAGCTCAGATTCTCTTCTTTGATCTTCGATCTTCTCTTTGCTCAAATTTTCCGCGAAAACAATGGTGCGAATCAACAAAATCACTCGACGATCAACTCGTTTACAAGGACTAACGGCTTCTGGATCTAGGCATCTTGTTCGATCTGGTGATGATGACGATTCTCCTCCACGAAGATCTCCGGTTAATCGATCGAAGATAACTCGACCTTCATGTGTGCAATCGGCATTTGATGATACTGATTTGACAAGATCTCCGATGTATATGCATAATTCCGATCATCCAGGTCTGCATATCATCTCTATTACTTTAGATGGAACGAACTATGATGATTGGTCAGCTGCTATGCGTATTTCTCTTGATGCGAAGAATAAGTTGAGTTTTATTGATGGATCTGTGTCTAAACCTTCGATTACACATAAAACCTTTCATCAATGGTCAAATTGTAACTCGATGGTGAAAGTTTGGTTAATTAATTCTGTTTCTCCACAGATATATCGTAGTATTATTCGCATTGATGCTGCCTCGGACATTTGGTTGGATCTTTAAGGTCGATTTCATCTTTCGAATTTACCGCGTACTTTCAACCTTACTCAAGATATTCAGGATTTTCGTCAAGGATCACTTACTTTGTCTGAGTATTACACTCACTTGAAGACGCTTTGGGATCAACTTGAAAGTGCAGAGGAACTTGATGATCCTTGTATCTGTGGAAAAGCTGTGCGTCTGCATCAGAGAGCTGAACGAGCTGGAATTGTTAAGTTTCTTGCTGGTCTTAATGATTCTTATGCTATTGTCAGGCGTCAGATAATTGCTAAGAAGGTTTTACCGTCTTTAGTTGAGGTTTATAATCTTCTTGATCAAGATGAGAGTCATAAGGGCTTTTCAAACACTGTGGTTCCACCTGCTGCTTTTCAGGTATCAACTGATACTCAGTCTTCTGCTACTGTTTGTTATGTACAGAATGGACCAAACAAAGGACGTCCTATTTGTTCTTACTGTAATCGTGTGGGACATATTGCTGAACACTGTTATAAAAAGCATGGATTTCCTCTTGGTTTTGTCTCTAAGAATAAAACAGCATCTGATAAAGCACCTGACAAAGTTTCTAAACCTCAAACTGGCACTTCTACACCTAAAGATTCTACTCTCACTTTTCCGGTTGTAGCTCAAGTTGATAGTCTTCTTAATGATATGACAAAGGATCAACTTCAGAGTTTTATTGTTCTCTTTAGCTCCAAGTTACAGAACTCTGCAGTAATTCCTTCATCTGCTAGTTCTTCTAAAACTCCTACAGATCACTCTGGTATTCTTTTCTCACCCTCTGTATATTGCTTTGTTGGGATATTGGCTGTTTCACAGCATACTCTTTCTAATGCACATTGGGTTATAGATTCTGGAGCTACACATCATGTTTGTCATGATCATGTTTTATTTACAGTTTTGAACACTTCTGTTAACAATTCTGTGAATCTTCATACTGGATCCAAAATCCAGATCAGTGGCATTGGTCAAGTTCGGCTGAATGAGAATATTACTCTCCATAATGTTCTCTTCATTCCAGAGTTTCGATTGAATCTGATCAGTATTAGTTCTCTTACTTCTTCCCTAGCATCTCGAGTGGTTTTTGATCCTCATTGCTGTGAAATACAGGACATTACCAAGGGCTTGATGATTGGTCAGGGTAGAAGACTTGGAAACTTGTATGTGCTGGATAATGAAGTTGCTGCTACATCTATTAATGCAGTTGTGGATCTGGACTTATGGCATCAACGCTTAGGTCATCCGTCATTTACAAGAATGAACTTCCTCTCTGAAGTATTAGGAACACAGAAATTACAGAATAGAGCTTCTTCTCATTGTCATGTATGTCATTTGGCAAAACAGCGACGTCTTTCCTTTCCTTCTGAAAACAATATGTGTAGTTCTGCTTTTGAGTTATTGCATATTGACCTATGGGGACCTTTTCATATAGATACAATTGAAGGTTTCAGACATTTTCTTACAATTGTTGATGATCATACAAGAGCAACATGGGTTTATTTGTTAAAGACAAAAGCTGAGGTTCTTACAGTGTTTCCTCAATTTATCACCAAAGTTGAAACACAGTTTAATATGAAGGTTAAAGCTGTTCGATCAGACAATGCACCAGAATTGCGATTTACAAACTATTTTCAGCAGAAAGGAATTGCATCTTTTCACTCATGTCCTGAAACCTCAGAGCAGAATTCTGTTGTTGAACATAAACATCAACATTTGTTGAACGTGGCTAGAGCTTTGATGTTTCAGTCTGGCATGCCTCTGCAGTTCTGGGGTGAGAGTATCCTCACAGCTACATTCTTGATTAATCGAATGCCTTCTCCTCTTTTATCTCAGAAATCACCATATGAAGTTCTTACAGGAAAGATTCCTCCATATTCTCAGCTCCGAACCTTCGGTTGTCTTTGCTATGGGATTACATCTTCTAAACAGAGACACAAGTTTATGCCACGATCACGAGCTTGTGTATTTTTGGGGTATCCATCTGGTGTGAAAGGCTACAAGATTATGGATACTGAAAGTCACAGAGTTTTCATTTCACGTCATGTGGATTTCATTGAAGATGTTTTTCCATTGGCTCATAAATTTGATTCAGCTGATGATCCTTTTGTCTCAGGTTCTTCCTCTTTCTCTTCTCCTCTTTCATCACCACAAATTTCTACAAAGAGAATTCGTTATGCTCCTGCTCATTTGAAGGATTATCACTGTTATTCTCTTACTCATAATATTCCTCACTCAATTTCTACATTCCTTTCTTATACTCGTCTGTCTTCCTCTTTTCTTTCTTACATCAATAATATTACTCAAATCTCTATTCCTCAAACATATTCTGAGGCAAAGGGATCTAAAGATTTGTGTGCGGCTGCAGACAAAGAAATTGAGGCAATGGAATCTAGTCACACTTGGGATATTGTGAGTTTACCTGCTGGGAAGAAAGTGATTGGCTGCAAATGGGTTTTTACATTGAAGTTTCATGCTGATGGGTCTTTGGAACGTCACAAAGCTCGTTTGGTTGCCAAGGGTTTAACTCAGAAACCTGGTCTTGATTATACTGAGACATTCTCCCCTGTTGCAAAGATGGCAACAGTGAAGCTCTTCTTAAAAGTCTCTGCTTCTAAGCGTTGGTTTCTTAAACAGCTGGACATTTCTAATGCCTTTTTAAATGGTACTCTTGATGAAACTATATATATGAAACTTCCTGATGGCTATGCTGATCATAAGGGGGACCTCTTACCACCCAATGTTGTTTGTCGGTTGAATAAATCTATCTATGGCCTTAAACAGGCCTCACGCCAATGGTTTCTCCGATTTTCTACTGCTCTGGTTGATTTGGGTTTTCATAAATGTCATGGTGATCACACCTTGTTTATCAAGAATACTCCCACTGATTTCATTGCTGTTTTGGTTTACGTTGATGATATTGCTATTGCTAGTTCTTCTGAATCTGCAGCCACTGACTTGACTCTCAGTTTGCAACAACTCTTCAAGCTTCGTGACCTTGGTCCTCTACAGTATTTCTTAGGCTTGGAAGTTGCTCGTTCTTCATCTGGCATTACTATTTGTCAACGTAAATATGCTTTAAAATTGCTTAATTCCATGGGCATGCTAGACTGCAAGCCTTCTTCTACTCTAATGGTTCCTAATCTTCAGCTCTCTATCACTTCTGGTGATTTGCTTTCTGACTCAGAATTGTATCGCAGCTTGGTTGGCAGGTTAATTTATCTCACTATTTCACGTCCTGATATCACATTTGCTGTCAATAAGCTTTGCCAATTCTCATCTGCTCCACGCACAGCTCATCTTCAGGCTGTTTATAAGGTTCTACAATATATCAAGGGTACAGTTGGTCAAGGGCTGTTTTACTCTGCTGATTCTGATCTTTCCTTGAAAGGATTTGCTGATTCTGATTGGGCTGCGTGTGTTGATAGTCGACGCTCTACCACTGGTTTTGCTATGTTCTTAGGATCTTCTCTCATTACTTGGCGCTCCTAGAAACAGCCCACTGTTTCTCGTTCTTCTGCTGAAGCAGAATATAGAGCTTTGGCTTTAGCTTCTTGTGAGATTTCTTGGTTAAATACGCTGCTTCACGATTTATGCATTGACACAGGTTCTTTGCCGGTCTTATATTCTGACAGCACTGCAGCGATTTCTATAGCCACCAACCCTGTTTTTCATGAGCGTACTAAGCACGTCGAGGTTGATTGCCACACTGTTCGAGAGAAGATTGACAAGGGTTTATTACATTTGCTTCATGTCAGGACTGAGGATCAAATTGCGGATTGTTTTACTAAACCTCTCTTTCCTGTCACATTTCATCACCTTGTATCCAAGATGAGCTTACTTAATATCTTCTGCTCATCTTGAGGGAGACTATCAAGACTATAATCTAATTGTTTTGGTTTAGTTCCGGTTATCTCCGGTTTAGTCATTTATTCTCAATTGTATATAACTATACATGTAAATGATTCTAACAGAATAAGAATAAGAGTAGATTTCAAATATCTTCAATTTCTCTCTTGCTATCTTCAAACTCGTAACAGGGACCCATGAAATTTAGCCATTAATGTTGTGAATCAACCTGAACTCGACACGTTGAGCGGCTTGAGCCAAAGGAAAGAAAAGTGGACAAAAACGGTTCGATGATGATGAACCATAACACACAGAAAGGTATAATGACATCATCAAACCAACTTTGGTAATGAAGTTTTTTGGTCGAACTTTGGTAATGAAGTTAGGAGCGAGAGAAATCAATGTTTGTTTCATAGAAATGAGAATGTTAATTTAAGAAATTAGGAGTTAGTCGTATTCGAACTCTGTTTATTTGTTATGTTCTTGACTTGTTATTGCTTGTGAATTATAGTTTAACCTTTAAGTGTGTTTTCTTTTCTAACCATAAAAGCAACCGCTCTTCAAACCAAAAAAAAAAAAAAAAAGGAGAAACCTTGTTGATATTTGGAACAATACTGGTGGTTTGTTGTTGTCTGTATAATTTCTTGTCTCGTTGTCTAAGTTGCATTACAAAGTGAAACAAGAATGAGTTAGCTTGAACTTATATCTCTCTTAATCCACCAGAAAGTTAAAAAGCAAAGTGAAATGGCTAAAAGAATGGAAATAGTAAAGTCTAGGTTCAAGAGAGTTTGTGTGTTCAAGCAGCAGCGAAAACGAAAATTGTTACATGAGTCTTAAGAGCTGGTTCATCTATTCTTTATTAAAATTTTGGAAATGGATCTTGAGTTTACTATTCTGCTTGTTCTGTGGTGTGAACTTGTGGCGAGGAATAAGAGACTAAACTCAAAACCCATTTCTAAGGTTTTAAAATTTTTCATATTAAGATTTAAGCATAAAACGAACCAGTTCTTGAGTCATAATGCATAATAATAAACAATTTACTCATAATCTTTTGTCTTTATGCAAAAGAGGATTTTTTCAGTTCACCAAAATTTTAAACTATGTAATGAAATTCCAAATTTGCCTTATGAAAGGTTAGTGACAGTTATTGAGATAATAAAAAAAAAATCCGGAAATCGTTGGAGAGGATACAAATTTTGAATTTGATATTAATAATTTTCATTTGCCTACGCATTTGAGAATTATATCGATAGTTAATTGAATATGATGCAAATATGAACAAAGATCGGGAATAGATGATTTATCAGTTGAAAAATGTGTTCTAGAACGGATAAGAGCTAATATTTTGTTATTCATTCTCTTATTTTTCCCATATATGTCATAAGTATCCTAATAATGACATGTTTTTATTTATAGAATGTAGTAATTGGCCCTTAAATAAAAACTGGCCTTAAATAGATCATGTCATGAAATGGACACATGTCATTGTACAATTTATGTACAATTTATTTTTTTGGTGATACAATCTTGTAGCTTTCCATTATTATGTGTAGTGATTATTATGTGTAGTGTCTATTACTCTGTTTTCTCATTGGTAAAGTGAATTATTGAAGATTATTCCATAAATTATTCTATTGTTTATTGAGTTGTTTAGTCTATATAAATATTGTTTGAAAACATTTCACGTGGATCTAAATTCTTATAACGATTCAAAATTAATATATTTTTTATTGAGATTGTAAAATTAGGTTTTTAAATACGACTTTTAAAGCTGGATATGTTTGTAGATTATTATAAAGTTAATGTTCATCAAATTGTGCCTTTCATGATATTATTTAACAGAATAAACCGAAGTTAACAGACTTTTAGTATTGACTAATTTTAGTTTTAAATTGACAAAATCAATGAAAGAAACATGTAACTTTATATTTTTTTGCAAATTAGTGAAAGTTGATATCTCTTTTAACCGTTTTACCTAGTATTATTTGACAAAAGTTTTTAAACCAATTGGTATATGAGAAGAATATTAAAACATACTTTAAAAGCCAATCGAAATTCTGAAGCCTTAAAACAAAAAGCTGTGACATCTTTGTTAGTCTATTCACTACATTGAATTTCTTTATAAAGCAACAAATGAAATTGATGGTTATTCAATAATAATAAAAGAACAATTAAACCGAAACAAAAAGAGCTAGAATTGGGATGAAGGTTATTTATAAAGAAAAAAACAACAAGTTTGAGTTTCTTTCACCCTTTGATCTGCAAGTCTTTCATTTGGGATTCTACGTGATCTGCATTGTTCTATGTCTTTACATTCATCCATTGATGTTCCAAGCACTGTTGAGCAGTTGGTCGTTTCTCTGGAGCAAAGTCCAATATTGGAGTAAGAAACTCTGCAAAATCCTTTGCTTCTGCTTCCGGAATCTTGTATTTATCGATCAGTAACCGACCGAGTGGCCAATTTCCTAACCGCCGGATTCTCTTTAAATCCCCGTGTCTGTTAAAATAGTCTTTTGATCTCGCTCCTCCAATCGCAATCTGCTGAATCAAGGACATCAAAAGGAGACAAAAAACGTAGCAAAGAGCAAAAAGGCAAGACAAAACAAAAACATACCTTCCGAGGCATCTTTCCTAGGAGTTCCATCATAAGAGCAAGATGGTCCTGAATCCAAAACCAGATAACAAAAACGTTATCAAGACAATATATAAGATGAAAAAGCCAACTCTTGGTGTTAGATCTCGAGCTTACCTCGTCTTCTCCGTAACCATCTCCTTCTTTAGGGGCAAATAGCATGTCTCCTGTGATAAGCTCGAAAGCCGTACAACCAAAAGACCACATATCAACAGAGAAAGAGTATCCCGAGTTTAATATTACTTCTGGAGCTCGGTACTGTCTTGTTTGTATCTCTTCTGCAAACTTTTTATCAGCCCAACAAGCATTACCAAAGTCAACAACTTTACATATCATATCAATCCCATCCAGACTTCTTTCCGACTTTTTTGATGTTTCTTCACCAATAGCACCCATCATAGAAGCTCTTCTTTCTGATATCTTAGCAACTGCTCTTTTCGCTCTTCTTTTTAGCTTTTTCTCAATTAAATTCATTGAGGATCCCCCACCGTTTGCACTTCCCTCTGGCTTTTCTAGTATTGGGGTTAGTCCAGATCTAATGGGATCTTTGGCAGGGTCAATCGTGGAACAAAGAAGAATGTTTTCAGGTTTTAAGTCGCAGTGGATCATACCAAGCTCACGGTGCAAATAATCTAAACCAGTCAGTACACATCTGCAAATCTCCCGGACTTTATCCGGTTTTAGACCTTTGTAGCGATTGTATCTGATTAGACGGAGCATGCTATCGCCGAGAAACTCCAGCACCATGCATAAATGCTGCCCATTTGGACCACTATGCTTGAAATGGTCGATAAGACGGACAAGACATTTGGTATTGGCAGGATTTCCCTCAGCAGCAGCTGAAAGGAATTCGATTTCGTGAAGAGCAGCTTGTGCAAATTGTTGTGCGCTCTTCTGAATCTTCAATGCAACATAACTCTACCAAAAGACACACAAACACATATAAACCAAAACATTTTTAGGATAGGCATTTATACTATAGTTATCTTCCTGTGATCAAAGATTCTAGAACCATTCAAAAAGCAATCCTCTTGAGCAAACAAATCTGGTAAATTGGTTAACTAGAGAGAGTAGCACAGTGCCAAGTCTGGGGTCATAATCCACAGTTTAAAAAATCAGAATCATCATCTCATGAAGCAAGGATCTTGCACCAAAATCTAGAGGACTTAAAAGAAGTACAGATGCGTATTGTATATAAAGGACGACTCTTTCGCACTCAACAGTGTCTTTGACATCTGATTTGATCTCGATTTGTCACAGATAAACACTATGATGATTCAAAAAATAGAGATCAGAGCCCAGATGAAAAGGAAACCAATGAATACGGGCTTATTGTTGACAAATTGTGGAAATTCAAACTAAGCATTATGATCAAAAGCAGGCAAAAGAAGAGCGATGCGTACAGAACTGCGAGTATCGTAGGCAAGCCAAACGGTGGAGAATTGACCCCAACCAAGCTTTCTCTGGGCGATGTAACGACCACCGGCAAAAGGATCGCCGATCCTGACGGCATGATAACCACCTTTCCGGTAAGCATCGAAACCTTCTTCTTCTCCTTCTGATCCGGACGAGGATGAACACGACATATCTCTTTAGACGTGTCTGAATTCCACCGCTTCGAATTTGATCGTCAATTTTGGATCTTTGCAACGACCCTAAGACCAAGAATTTCCCTTTCTTAGAACAAAGAGAGAGAGAGAGAGAGAGAAGAGAGAAGAGAGAAAGACAAAAGAGAGGATCGGCACTCAGATTGCGTGTGGCCCTGAAACGTAAGACCCTCTCCACTTTTTGCTCTTTTCTGTGTTTTTTTCAATCAATGGGTTTCTTCAGATTTTCCCGATTTATAAACTGTTTGTCTAATTCTCTATTCTGCCCTTTCAGGGAGGAGTTATTGCTTTGCTCCGGTCAGGTGTCCGTGTCTTCTTTCTCTTTGGTTTTGGTGACTCGTGTCTTTTTGTTTCTCACGGGCCAAGTCAATGTCTTTTGGACCACACAACATTTTCTGCTATCGACATTTAAAACTAGGTAGACCTGGACATTTCATCGAACAGTTGGTAGTCATAACTTTAAAAGCTCAGATCCATGAAACAGAAGCGAAGCTCTTGTTTCTCTTTGAAAATCTTCAAGATCATACTTAAGTCTACAATTTCAGATCATCCCATTGTTCCTTCAAATCACTCAAACTTTGAAAAGGAGCGAACTTTAGATTACTTTGCGTATACTAACGAGACCAATTCTTCAGCAACACAACACATTGGCTATAAATGATCAAGCTGAATCACAATTGATCCACAAAACTCAATCTTTACTTAATTTCTCAATTACTAAATGAAAAGCTCTGGAGCTCAATTATCCATTGAAACAAACAAAACAATGGAGTAAGCAGAACAGAGAACAATCTCTGAAATTTATGTTTGTACTTACTAATCAAAGCAAAATGTTTACCAGAGGTTGATTCAACTCTTTCATCAGAAACATACAACAAGAACCCTAATCACTCCAAATCATTAACGACCTTGATACCCATGGAATTAGCAGTACCAATAATAGATTTGCAGATCGATTCCAATGGCATATACTGACAAAACGGATCCGTCTGCTTCACCTTTGCGATCTCGTACACATGTCTCACTGAAAGCGTCGTCACCGACAAATGACCCGGACGTGTACTACCTTTATCGACTCCAGCTGCTTTTTTGATATACCACGACACAGACGGAGACTTGACGGAGAATTCGAACGAATTATCCTTGTACGCCGTTATCGTGACAGCCATCGGAGTGTCTGGTTTGTACTTTTGAGTCCGAGCATTGAAGTCCTTGCAAAACGCCATGAGGTTAAGCCTGTACTGACCAAGCGCCGGACCCACCGGTGGTGCTGGTCTTGCACCTCCCGCCGGAACCGTCAACCTTATTGTCGCCGCCACCGGTCGTCGTACCAGAATCTCCTTCGCAGCCGCCATTATTGAGATCGTGAAGAACTTCACGGTTCTTCGAGGGTTTTTGTTACAGGATCTAGAGTTTGGGCTTTAGTAGTTTTACTTGGGCCTTAATTTAAGCCCATTACATCTTTAGTCTCGAAATTGATGTTTTGGATCTTTTGGTGGGCCATTACCATAGAATCAACAAAAGCCCTATTCATTTTTTTCTTTTGCTTTTCTATCTGATAATAACCTATTGTGATGAATAAGATTGGATCTTTTAAACCTAGCAGCTGACACGTGGCTTAATGGATAGTCATTTTACAAATTTTCAAAACATCAGAAATCGAATCTTTTACTTGCAGTAATAAAAGAAGTGGGATTTAAAAACTAAAAGAAAAAAAAAAACCTAGCAGCCGTTCTCTGAATTTAACAGAATTAAACATCTACATGCAAATAACATCTAACATAGTAGCAGGAGGTAAATGCATTTAAGGCCACGCATTTGCATAATTTGGGATCGAAACCTTCTGCCTACACTATATAAGAATTTGACTATTAGACTGATCAGTTGTGATCCAATATAATTTATCGTTAACAAAAAAAACATCAACACTAAAATTAAGCGAGAGTAGACGAAAGAGATCTCCTAAAGCTCTTATCCATATTTAACCTAATAATACAGTAATGAAAACAAAAGTATTTATGACATCATGTAATGATTTTTTCCACTAACGGCACAAGCACAACGATTGAAGTTTTATGACGTCATGTATAAAATGACTAAAAAATCAACATTAGTTTGCGCACCGACATGATATTGCACTTGCGTTACAATGTTGAACACATTTAGTACACGTAACAGGCTTAAGTTTGACTCGATCGGTACTTTCTGTTCCTATTCAACTATTCATATCTCAAACTGATTTTAGATTTGTCAACTTTCTTTGCATCGGAAAAGTCCAAAACTCTCATTTCTCTTATCACTTTTTATATTCGATTCTTTACATTTGTTGATTTGTGAATCAGTTGATTAATTAGCTCGAATAGCATGGACTCTTATCATATTGTATATCAAAAATATACAAATTTAGGTCCCTAAAGTTATATGAAAAGCATCTAGTTTAAAAAATAGCATATATAGTATCATTAGGTATGAGCATAATATCTGAAACCAAGACTCGAACCCGAACCCGATCAAAAATATCTGATCTGAATCAAACCGAAATCTAAAAAATACTGGAATGGATTTTACATTATAAAAATACGGATATCTGAATCCGATTGGATAAAACTCAAAACCCGAACAAGTACTCGAAATATATAATATATTTACACAAATATTTATATATATACTTATAGTTACACAAATATTTAAAATTATAATTACAAATCTAAATAAACTAATCAATTTATAATCAATATAACAAAATAAATTAAAATATTAAATATTTTAATAAGTTTTGATTAAAAGATTAGTTACAAAATTCGAATAACCCAAACCCGATCCGAATCTAAAATTTAATATCCAAATCCGATCCAAACCCGTAAAAACACCTAAACGGCTTTTATATAGGTAAACCCGAAATTCCCAATCCAATAAATCAAGATACACGAATACCCGAGCCTAACTATTTGTGCAAAAGAATACACACGTTGATGAAGTAAATAATAAACTCTAAGCTGGTTTATCCAAAACTATGGATTATCACTTAATATAATTATACTATACTTAATTAGTAAAAATGAAATGTCGGGTATAATTGATTCTTCGAATCTCTATTATTGTTGTTTTCACTTTTTACGTGTCATGATTAATGCTTCAAGTCTCCATTATTATTAATTAACTCGGTTTGCTTTTCACTTTTTTGGTTTCCTAATAAGACGTTAAGAATCACATCACACACATTGGCACTAAATAATATTCCATTCCGATTGTACTTTTCATTCCACACTTGTCCTTAATCTTCCTAGTTTTTTTTGTAGTAATATTAGTTGGTTTGATTTGATCGAATTTTGGTTGCATGTTAAAAGACATATATACAAAATAAATTGAAATAGTATTTGAGTAATTAAAGACTAAAGTACTGAAACACCTGAAAGAGAATAAGCACACGTGGACGGTAAAAAAACAGTTTAAATATAATGACGACACGTAAATCCATTTATAAGATTCTTCAAAGATTGATACTTATCGAGATCCCACCTACATCTACACAAAATCCAACATAATATCATAAACCTATTTTATTTTTATTTTTTAAAATCGAATAAACCTAATTTTAAAACTACCACTATATAATATTTACATTTTTATTAAAATAAAGGTTTGGTATTCTGAGATCAGAAATTTATAGAGTTCAGATCGAATAATAATGCAAGAACTTGGAAACTCATGATTGTGATTTATAGCACTTGAAATATCGTTTTAAGAATGATAAAGGTTTATATTACTGTTATTAAATTTTTAGTTTGAGATTTTTTTTTTGTCAACTAGCCTATTAATTTTTAAAATCTCGCTCCTACTATTGTAAGTAGTGGACTTGATCTCTACTGTCCTAAAAATTTATAAAATAAATACAACATTGTGTCACTTGTCCTTGGCTGTTTGATATTAGTAACTGAATATATATATATATAATAAATGTTGTTATGGAGTAAGTATAACTCATTTTATAGGCATTTTGAAACAATCGACATTTGTATTAGAGAAGTTTACTAAACTTTCGTTTGACTGAAATGTTAATAATTGACCTTAATCATTAGAAGATTTTCCTTACGTTCTCGATATTTCTAACTACTTAATTTTAAACAATTTTTGTTTGAAATGTCTTGTTCAAACGATATCCTTAATCAGATTTAATGCTACATGTCAAGTAAATCCTATGTTCTCTCAAATTTCTTTTGCTCTTTTTGGTTTTGTGGGATCATTCTCGATGCTCCAAAAATAAAATAAAAATAATAACGAAGCGAAGAAAATAGTGAGAAATGAGTCTAATCAAAGTTAGGTTTAGGTAAGAAAGTAATTTATAGTTCTAGCTTTTGATAATGTGTTCGTCAAACAGAACCTATAAAGAGAGCCCACACCAACCCCAATTCTTTTCTCTACTACTTGCTCTATTTTATCATATACGCCAATTTTAACTATGATATTTATATATTTCGATTACGATATTTACAAATCTATTATTTAAATGGATTTTTATGAGCAAATTGCTATTAGTACAGTGGCTGGCGGTAAGTTCATTTAAAGTATTTTATTTGAATAACCAGAGATCGAATACCCCATTTACATTATATAAAAATTTTGTTATTAGATCGGCCAATTATAATCAAATATAATCTGCGATTAAAAAAAAATTATGGGCTAGTAATATGTAAATTGGACTCGATATCTTTCTATGTTGACACATGCTTCCAAGATCTCCTATACAACAATCTTAAACATTATTCAATCAAAAAATATTTTAATTTAGCTGCTCACAGAAAAATCTCATCCTGAGATTCACCAACCATCTAGACATCAAAAAACCTGTATTTTTGTTATCTAAAACATGAAATATAAATGGTCAATCACAAAAAAAAAAAATGATTATATTTTTTTACATGACAAAAAGACTAGTTCCATATATACTTATATTTATAAAATAACACTTTAAGTTAATTATTCTATTTGTTTTAATAAAAAAAATTCCTAAGCATATTTTTATATGATTTAGCATTCAGCCAATCCATTTTCTCGAATCATGATTTTTTTTTTGTATTACTAGAATAATATATAGTTTATGAAACATCAAGATTTTATGATAGAGAACAATCCAATTTCTAATACATAAAACTAAAAAGAAAAATCCCAATCTTTTAATTTAACTAAAGTTACAAATATGTTTGTCTTTATGGATACTTCAATCTCATTGTTTATCTTTGGAAAGTTGTAAAATTACGTTTTCTTTTAATCCAAAAAACTTTTCTGCCGATATGACATGGATTAATTAATAATAATAAAATCAAAAAAATATAAATATTTATCTTCAACTGGAGATATATTATATAAGTATAGATGTGTATGTGTGTGTCTTTATTAACAACTTGGATCAAATTCTTCTTCTTCCTCTCTTCAAACAAACTTCAAAGTTCACAACTTTTACATTTCCTCTTTCTCTGCAACCCTAAAAATCAAACCTTTAATTTAAAAAATGACTCGCTCCTCTAGATTTCTCGGTGACACGGCGGCTCCGCCTCCTCCGGAAGAAATCCTCGCCGCAGAAACCGACATGGTTGTAATCCTCTCAGCTCTTCTCTGCGCTCTAATATGCGTCGCCGGTTTAGCCGCCGTAGCTCGTTGCGCTTGGCTCCGTCGTCTAACCGGAGTTAATTCCACCACCACCGGAGAATCTCCACCGCCGAATAAAGGTCTTAAGAAAAAAGCACTAAAATCACTTCCGAAATCAACTTATATTGAAGATTCGCCGTGTTCTTCTAACGGAGATGGAGATTCATCAACGGAATGTGCAATCTGTTTAACGGAGTTTACAAACGGAGAAGAGATCAGAATCTTACCGCTTTGTAATCACGCATTCCACGTGGCGTGTATTGATAAATGGTTGACTTCAAGGTCTTCGTGTCCTTCGTGTCGTCGGATTTTGGTTCCGGTGAAGTGTGATCAATGTGGTCATCATGCTTCTACGGCGGAGAATCAGATTAAAGATCAATCTCTTCCTCATCATCAACACTCTTCTTCTTCACAGTTTACTTCCGCCATTATTCCTGCTTTTCTTCCTTGATAAAGTTCACTTTTTTAATCATCGGCTTGATTAAAGATAATTAAGTATTAATTAAATTAGGAAATAGGGTTCTTTTAGTAATTTCGTTATCTCTTACTTAAGACTGTAATCCACTTTTCTGAAATCAATCAGTTGGGAATTTTCATGTTTGTGATAATTTGATACCAAAAATGTATTAAAAAAATGGTTTTTTATTATTGATTGGACAATCTGAGCACTGAGAACAGAGTCGGTCATGTGAACTTGTCTTGACAACAAAACCCAAATATAAAAAGATAAAAAAAAAATACAAAAAAAAAGAAATTAATTTCCTTAATTTCTGTGTAATTATCTGCCGATCAATTTGGGAGTTATCTTTTCCGACAGTCGACATTAATTTTTTGTTATTAGCGGATGTGATCTCTTTATTAAAAAATAATTAAGTACAAGTGAAATATTAGCAATATTTTGTTTTATTAGTGGCACACTTATATATATATATTTTTTGAGCAACAGATGACAAATTTAGTAATATAAAATTTAGATAGATGTGTAGACTCTAGACTATGTAAGTGAATGTAATATATAAGTATTTGCAATGAGAAAATTAAGCAAATCATGAAAAATGTGTGTGCATATTTAAAGTCTGCCATATTTTCACTCATACGTCAAAGAAAGCATGAATGGTCTTATTTCCTTGACCAGCAAATAAGGATGAGTCAGTCTTATTTTCATCCAACTATATCCAAATGATATATGCATCATTTATGTCTCTTTCATCATTAATAGCAACTCAATTTATATATTTATTATCTAATGAAGTTTTGTAATTTTACTATTAGCGTAGGATCGGTGTTAAATTTATTTAAAACAGTTTGTTTGTATAATTATGGATTGAGTCCTTCGCCTGCATTATATAAAAATTTAGTTATTAGGCTGACTAATTATGATCTAACATAGTCTGTCGTTGATAAAAAAAAAATTATTAAACAAATAGTATAGCTATCTCAAAATGTTTAAAAAGTAGTCCATGTCAAACAAGTGTAAATATGATGATAATTAATCTAGTTAGGTCCCTTTTCACCATTATAGTAATTCCATTAATTCGGTTTAAATACATACTTATAGATTTTATAATAAATTTTTTATCAATAATAAAAATGATAAAACCACATTCATAATTCAAATCTTTAAAATTTTGATGCTCTGAAGTCCTATTCCAATAAAAATATTGCATAAACAAAAATTTAACCATTTTGCTATGATTATTAATGTCTAATCCGACTAACTTTGGAACTTATATATAAAAAGAAAAAGTAATTAAAATGAAGATAATGTAACAAATGTAGAGAATAAATGAAAAAGTGAAAAAGAGGAAACGGTAGAGAAAGAGGAATATAAGAAGGACACGATAAACGTACCACCCAACAAATAGACACCAAAAACGCATGACAATCTCCAACTTCTATCTTTCTTTCTGTTTCACTTAATGGGATCTTATGCCTTATCTCTCTCTCTCTTTTTCTCCTTATCAATTATTACACTTACTTACACTCAAAGATGCAAAAACCAAACCCAACAACAGTTTCATCTTTTCAAACTTAGTTTTTTTGTTGTATTGTCATATCAAAGACCAAACGTATTCAAATTCATGGATAGACATCTTCATTAACGAGCCTGTTTGGTTAATCTTCATTTTGATACATTATCTTGCTTATCTTTGTTCATATATACAAAGTTAAGGAGGTGTGTTTGATCAAGTGATGAAACAGTTGAGTATCACTGTCTTTTTCGTCTGAATTCCATTATAAAATATTGTGTTTTTCCTACGTAATATTGTCGATCTAGTTGTTAGACAAAAATATATATAAATGTTTTGGGATAAAGCTCATCAAGAATTATAATGAGGTAAAGCAAATGAGAACACTAAAATGTTGAAAAATACAAGTTATTCTTTAATGTTATCAGCTTGAAGCTCAAGTAGTTCCTTGCACTTTTTTGTTTGAACGCACTATCATTTAGTAGTCTTTGGCTTATAAATGTGTAATAGTGTAAAGTGAAATTGCTTTCAAGAATATTTTCTTCATATATGATGATGATTTTTAGGAATATATATATAGTCCTAATCAACTAAGAAAATTAATAAGAATATAACAAAGTAAGATATAGAGAGGATTTGTCCGAGGTTTAAGTGGTTTATTTTCTATTTTAAAAAAAATAATTTATAAATATCATCATTTCTGCAAATGGGCATCTAGCCTAGTGGCAAATAGTAAGTCCACTTAAGACAGCACATTTTCATAACCTGGGATCAAGTCTTCATGCCTACATTATATAAGAATTTGGCTATTGGGCCGGCCAGTTGTGGTCCAACATCATTTGCCGTTGACAAAAAAAAAAATATATCATCATTTCTTTTTATGTACTTTACTCCTAACTATCTTTTGGCATTCATAGAGTCATAGTCAATAAAGTGATATATATATCTCAAAGATTCACTCAGATGACTTAATCTTCCCTAAACTTATTTTCAATGTTCACATTACATGTGTCCCTTTTAATCTATTTACACTTTTTACCAGCCTCAACATGGCAAGTTGGCACCAATAAACTTAGCTTTTTTCATATTATTATTATAATAAAGATATTAACCTCTCACTATTTTACATATTCTGCTTTCATAAAAGGCTAAAAGCTACGATCAAGTTTGGATTATGCATGATGTGTGACTTTTTATATATCGGAAACGATATATCCATCCGTTTCATATTACTTGTCATTGTAAGTTAAATATTTTATTTCACTTTAATTGTTATTTTTATTTTTCAAATTTTTAATATAAAATAATATTATTTGTTCCTAACTAAATGAATAAAATATTAAATGATTTGAAATTCTAATAGTCAATCAATGGCATAAAAGAACATTTAACTCTTTTCTTAATTTATGTAAAAAATTGTATAATGACAAATAATATAAAACGGAGGGAATATATTTCTTCTCAAAATATAGAAAAAATAAAAATAACATTTTTTAATCAAATAATTAGATAAAAAAACCAAACACTAACAATATTAGGTAGGGCAAATACACAATTTATTGAAATTATATTTGGGTAAGAAAGACACTTAATTATTTAATTAAATTGGATTATATATATATGTGTGTGTTTTTAAATTATTGGATTTAATATTTCTTGTTTAAAAATGATTGAATTTATCAAAATTCATATGTTTGATTAGTTACTGACATCTATGGTGAATGTTATTATATCTATTGACTGCAATATGAGTGCAATTGACATTTATCTATTTGCATGTAAGATTCTTTTGGGTTAAGTATAAACAATATTAGGAGTAACTTTGATGCCTTGATATAACAAGCCCAAATTCAGCCCAAATAGACTCTATATGGGCCGGATGTTATTGGAGTCTCAACAAAGCTTTGCTTCATTCATTTGGTTGATTGGTTGGTTCACATGTGATGTCACGTGTATATAATGACAACACATAAAAGAGAGACCATGGCTCGTGACGATTATTTACACATCGACAAAAACATATAAAGTTTGCATTATTACAAGAGAGTATTAATTAACCAATTAACTCCAAAGACAAAGCCACGTTCATGTCCAAATCATGTCATGTCTCCTCTCTTAACATCAAAACCTATCACATCATATCTCTATCCATACCTACGCAGATGGATGCTTTTAGATTGAACACAAGAGTGGTAAGAGCTAAGTAAATGTAACAAAAACTCAATCTACAAGTGACATGGTTCTGTTATGTTCTGGGATAAGCTCTGCAGTTCAATCGTACATGAATGAAACAATGGTGTGTGCAATTATACATCTGAATAGTGAAGAAACAAAAAGACAAAGAATGAATAGTGAAACATCTCTACAGTACTTGGATTTGCAATTCAATGCAATCCTTCTCTCTCTTCCTCTTTGAATTGTTGTGTCGTGTGAAGATAGCTGGACTTGTACCGTTAACAGCAATAACAGAATTACCTGAAAAGTGGAGGTAAAAGCAAAATATGTGTTTTGTTAATACGGAGTGTAAAACTTGGTTTTTGAGTTTGGAAATCAAAACAGCCGAAAAATGTTACCAGATTAGAGGCCAGAGATGTAGTTAGCTGCTTTAGACAATCTCCATGCTGCTCTGTTTTTTCTTGTTGGACTTGGAGAAGAAGCACAACTGTACCCAGCTCTTCTTTGGCTTAACCATTTGAGATTTCATGTTTCTGGCTTCCACAAGATCATTCATGTACTGAACAACGGCCTGTAAGTATGAAACATTTGTGATTGAGTACCATTTTAGAATCTAGACACATGATGACAAAAGTAGACAAGAGTGAGGGTGAGGGTGAGAGAGAGAACCTGAGGGCCTTTTTCAGCTATATCACGAGGAGGAACTTGTAATGGATTCTCCTGAGCACGAAAAACTCGCAATTTTGTAAGCATTTTGAAGGACTCTGGAAGAACACGGATCTGATTATTGCTTATATCAAGCTCTTCAAGCATTTCAAGATTGCCTATTGATCTTGGAAGCGATATCATGTCAGCGAAATTGTTTGAAATATTCAGCTTAACAAGTGTTGTGGCAAAACATAAGCTCTCTGGCACTGACTCAAGCTCATTGAAACTCACATCCATCTCTTTGAGGTTAGCTAAGGAAGACATCGTCGTTGGTAACTGCCTGATGTTATTATAACGGACAGACAAGATCTCTAACGTTGTAATCTTCCCAATAGCTTCTGGAAGTGCCTTGAGCTTGTTATAATCTGCACGGAGTTCTTTCAGTAAAGAACATCCACCAATCGAATGTGGGATCTCTTCGATATCATTTGTCTCAGCATCGAGCTTCTTCAAACTCACAAGAGAACCAATAGATTCAGGGATGATTGTAAGGTTATTACAGCTCAAATTAAGCTCCTCAAGTCGCACCAATCTGCTAAACGCTGAAGGTAGAGATGATAACTGATTGCTACTAAGATTTAGGTAAACCAAGTTCAGCAATTCTCCTATAGACTCAGGGAGCTGATTAATTCTGTTAGAGTGCAAATCAAGCTTTGTCAAGGAAGAAAGTCCTCTTATGGTGTTTGGCAATACCACAATATGATTCTCAGACAAATCAAGTGAAGTTAGACTCGATAACTTGCCAATAGAATCTGGAAGCCACTCTACTTGTTCCGTTAACTTGTTCTGTAGATTTAGCTCTTGAGTACCTTTCTTAGCTGATACCTCAATCAAGCTAGCAACTTTGATCAAACTCAGCTTCTCTTCATCATTGCCTACACATAACAAATGATTCATTCACACTGCAGTGACTAACAGAATCTATTACAAATGAAAGAAAACTCATGTTGCTTAATCTCTAATTCAATTCAGTGGTTTCATGAACACAACTACACTTTCCATATCTGGAAAATCCAAACGTTGAGTATCAATTGAGTAATTATAGTCGAATCAAGAAAAAGTTTAGCTAATTCACCAGAGACATTTCCGGTGGTAAATGTTGAATCGAGAATCTGAGGCTTTCGAGGAGCTGCAAAAGCATCACTGTAGAGAGAAGGCTTAGACTTTGTCACGTAGCTATCGTCTCGTGAGACAATCTCCTTAGGGCGAACAGAAGCTTTCTCAGAGTAATACATACTTGACGAAACATCGGAACGAATAGCCGTCGTTGTAGTCGTCGCCGGAGCTTGAGGAGGACGAGACGGAACATGGCCATTAGAAGAAGATGGAGAAGCAATGCAATTAGAAGCTTTTTGAATAAAATCGTCGAACAAAGTGTGAACAGTTTCTAGATCGAGAAGCTTCATAGCTTCTCGTTTCTGTTCTTTGCTTCGAAACTGAACAAGACCTTTCTTCATTTCTTGTAACACCATGAAAAGCTCACCAGGAACTTCAGAGCTCTTTCTCTGTTTAGCAATAGCTTCTAAACAAGCTTGATCTTCTTTCTCAACGTTCTCTATCAAACCCTTAGCAGCTTCAACTTCATCGATTCCTGGTCTCGGTGGTAAAGATCTATGAAGTTTCATAATTTCTTCAACCACTTGCTCCGTTGAATCCAAACGCTTATCGATTTGCATAAAATCCATTGCAAATTAGAAGATAACAAAGAAACCCTGACTCAAAGTATCGATTTTGAAGCGAGAGAAGAAGAGGAAAGCGATAAAGAGAGAGTTTAAGTAGAAACCCAGAGGTTCTAGTTTAGGTTCATAATAAATACAGCTGTTTCCATCACTCTCTGTCTCTTCTCTCTTTGTATTATCTTTGTCAAAATCTTCTCTTCTTCTTCTGTTTTTTCTTAGTTCTTCAACTACATAATTGAGAGATTAATTTTTAAAATTGCCACTTAATCGTTTAATTACTTTTTTTTTTTGTTGAAAACAGATTATATTAGGCAACACCAGCTGGGTCGGCACTAACCAAATTTCTATATAATGTAAGTGGAAGGATTGGATGTGCAAATAAACTAGCTTAAGTAGACTTATTGTCGACCACTAAGATAAAAGCCATCTACTGTTTAAGATTTTCTTAAAACAGATTCCTTAATAATTTTTTTTGTCAACATTGGACCACAAATTGCCGGACCATTAGTCAAAGTTCTTACAAATGCAAACAAGGGATTTCGATACTAGGATGTGTAAGTGCGTATGTTTCTTGTGGACTTATTATCTGCCACTAAGGCTAAATGCCGACTCCTTAATAATTAGATATACATTATCATTAGTGGATTTTTAATATAATTAATATTCAAAGCCCGACGGAAATAACGTGAACCGTGGGATGGTGACCTATTGCTTATCTGTGGATTTGTAAATCACGTTATTCCCATTTTCTCCCTGTACTTATACGTATTTTCTACGTATTCTTATCGTATTTATGAACTCGTTTCGAAAAGACCGAACAAAAAGTTAGCCATTATTATGCAGCTTGTGTAATAGATTTTGCGGAGATTAATGCTTATTTTCCAATTTTGTGTCCCAAATGAAATATACTAGTACTACTATCAAGTAATTGTTCGTTACCGTTAGATTTTATGATTTTGCTATTATATGGTTCTATTGAAATAAGCATTACTTGGAAGTTGGAATGTTATAGGGATCTTCAAAGATAGCTAATTGGCTCATTAAAATAATTTTTTTTTTGAAAGACTCATAAAATTTTTTCTACTTTTTTTTGTTTCCATTATGATACCCACAGAAATATCACACTAATATAATATTAATGTTTTATAATAAATTTTAAAATTTATTATTAAAATTTATTAATTTTATTTTAAATTAGAAATCATTGACTAATACTTTTAAATAATTTTAAAACAATATTAATTATATAAAACATTATAAATAATTAAAAAATAATATTATTACACAACTAATATTTTAAATATTACATAATTTTTAATTTATAACACATAAAACTTATAACATTATAAAACATAGATAATATTTATAACCATAATGAGATTAAGTTTCATATTCATTATAACTTGTATTCTAACTAAACTTAGTATAAAATTTAATAATTTTTTTCTGAAAAAATCATAAATAATAAATCTTGATAGAAAGCTAATTTATTTTTTGTCTTTTTATAAATCCAAATTTCAAATCTATAACATGTAAACTAACTTTATTAGTATGATACTTAAATTAATACTCATCTCCAATGAAGATGTTCTTATGTTTGTGAGAGCAGCCACAAGATCAACCATTAAATAACTCAAAATATATATATATATATATATATATATATATATAAAAGTAAGAAAAATATTTAATTTTACACTTTTTATAACTTTTTTTATAAAAAAGAATCACATAAGTTTAGGTGATAAAATTTAGAGTTTGATGAAATTAAATTATGTATAGACTTTTGTAGATTTTGACAATATTATTAGAGTAGTATTTTATAAGATAATATTATGTATTTGTAGTTGACTTATTTTTTTTGCGTAATCGAATTATTTTATATATATAATAAAATAATTTTAATATGGTGAAAACAAATAATTTTATGGCTTTTAACTTAGTGGTATTCAATAACATAATTAAAAACAAAATTTCATGAATTTTATAAATAGTATTTTTATTCCGTTTATGAAACAAAAGGAATAAATGGAGAAAAGAAGCCATGTGTGAGAGGGGACACGTGTCGTGGATATGGACGATGATGTGTTGTCCTTTAACCTGTATCCAGCTGTCATATTCACGGCCCCACTTGCATATGCATTTCTATTATAGATTTGATTTTAATTTTTAGCCAAAAATAAAGTTTTCTTTGTTTTTTCATGAAATGGATTAAAATATATTAAATAAATAAGTAATTTAAAAATCAATGGATGAATTTCTCATATAAAGATTGTATTGACACACTATATAGAAAAGCTTACATGCATGTCACTACGAAAAGATTTTAAAGAAAATCTAAATAATTTAATATAAGTTCATAACTTATATTATAGCTGTAAAAATTCTTATAAAGAAAATAATTTGTTTAGAAATTTAGTGTTC
>JAKUCM010003586.1:0-54429 GCA_023374145.1 Lepidium sativum
GTATGCACAGTATGAGTGATGTTTAACTAACACAATTATATTTTGGTTTTATAACTGGTGCAAAATTTTCAGGGTGAACGCCAAGATCCGCTAGGATCATGACGAAAACGAGGACTCTGAACATTAAAGAATGTTGAAAGGGTGACCATCAATTGCTGTATAAGGTGACGATCCAAGAAACAAGCTACGTGGTATGGTTGTGCCACGCAAATCCCGGATCTGAAGATTGAAATATCTGGAAGACTAAGAGAGATGGAGAGATGGAGTGAGATTCAGCATCACCAATTCGTTGCAGGGTATATGATGTCACCTTACTTTCGGTAAGTCTCCTTCAAATTCTGTGCAGAGATTAGAAAGAAAAAAATAATGATTCGATAACACAAAAACACGTAATTGAAATCCAAAATCGCATCAGAGATTGCAGAGAGAATTACGGGAGGAGAAACGAAAAAACAAACAACAGAGCCAAAATTGCCATCTTTGAAAAAATGTTAGTTTTGATATGGGTAGATTTGAAAATAGTAGATCTGAACTGTTATTTGTGAAAGAGAGTTGAGTTCAAAGGTTGGTTTTAGTAATTACTCTAAATTTAAATAAATATATAATATTTTAAATAAAAATGCAATAAATTTACAATAAATATATAGTATCTTAAGGTAAAAGATATACATATATATACAATATTTTAAATAATATAATAAATATTTATTAAACAATGAAAATTATATAACAAATTTATATAAATATTATAGATTAAAAAGTTTTGATATAATAAAAATTGATCTTCAAACTTAGTTACAAAGATCCCATAAATTCATCGCAATTTCATCTCGAAATCCTTCTATATATAGTCTTGAACCATTATTCTCTTCTTTTATTACTCGAGCTTCATCATTCGTTGCAAATTGTTGATCGTTATCATGCATCTAATCAATGTCAAAGTCAGAATTTGATTTGTCTGATTTGCGTACAAAGTTATGTAGTGTCATGTTTGCTAAAACAAGCTTTCTTGTTGTTTTAATGTCGTATCTTGCATGGTCTTACATTATTCTCTATTTCCTTTTCCATACTCCAAATGTTATTTCAAGTGAAGAATGGCGACGATTACATTTTTCTTTGTAACTATCAGCGGTGCTTGATTTTGGAATTGGTTTTGATGGTACAGAGTTTGTCAATATGGTCCCAAGTACCCTTGACGTAATGCATATCTTGAATTGGCAAGGTAATATATACCTATTGGTAGATGTGGAAAATTAGTATCGTTTTCCATATCCAAAGGTAATACATTTGCATCATGTGCAGACCCATGGACACCAACATATATGTATGTAAATAACATATCCAAATTGGAGACTACTAAAATATTCATGTTGCATACACCTTTTCTTTTCCAATAACGTTGTTGATCTCATCCAGATACCACAATACGTACATGTGTCACATCCATTGCACCAACAAATCTTTTGAAGTAAGGCCAATATCGCTTCTCAGACTGCAATTTAGGATAAACTTGATTGAGATTTACAAGGTCTGGTTTAAACATATCTACTGCCATAAGCTCCATCACATAAAGAATCTCATGAAATTTTCTGGATATAGTTTCTTGAGAATGTCCAAACATCCTCATGTTGCTTCGTCGAGTGACCTTATGACCACAAATGTACAAAAACAATTGCCACACTCTCTTTCATACTCATATTTTGCGATGGTTTTATCTTGTATTTCTTTTCCAAAGTTTCACATAGATTAAGAAATACTTATGGACTCATGTGCTAGAAGAAAGTGGCATTGATTTGGATGACCATGTACTAGGTCGTTAACAAAATGACGACTACGACCGGGATGTGAACAATGGTTGTCTAATATTATTTGTTACTATTGACTCATTTGTTAAGTATGATATTAACTGAAAATAAAATTAAAAACTGGACGCATAAGAATTAGTTATAATAGAATAGTAAGTGCATAACATATAAGAAACTAATATAACTTTCTCTATTTTCCCTATTTCAAACTTTAAGTCGAAGGTAATATACTATCTGTTTTGCTATTTCGAACTCCAAATCTTAGGGTATAAGGGATTTCTAACATATTGATTTTTTTTTTCCTAGGGTTTTAGGGGTTTCGAACTCTAAACTTACAGGTCTAAAGATTCAAAGGCATTATTTGGTAAGGTAAATGTTGTATGAGAAGTTTCAGGATTTATATTTTTTGGGTTTGTATCGATTCTTAGTTTGTAATTTGGTAGATTTTGGTAGATTTTCTGGGATTTTCTCAATTCTTAGTTGATAGTGTTGTAGAGTTTGGTAAATGTAGTTTATGGTTTGACTGAGTTTAGTCGAGTTAGTGTATAGAGTGGTAGAGTTTGGGCATTTTTGTTTTTAACTATTTTTTTTTGTTTCTTGTATGTTGCTCACAACATCAAGAACATCTATTGTGTTGCACTAGAGATCGATTTACTTAAGCATTACATTAAAATCTACAATTCGGCATTCTTAGGTGTGACCTAAGATGATCTGATTGAGTCAGCCATGTAATATTGGTAGACTATGGATGGTTCAATTGAATTTAATTAGTAGGGTCCTGTAGAGTATTATGCATAGTCTAATTGAGTTTAGTAAAGAATAGTAGATTCTGGTAGATATTTCTTCTAAATGTTGATTATTTATTCATGCAAGCAGGCCGCACGCGATGATGCTTCCATATCTGGTTTAGAGGCTTGCACCAAAGGAGATGCATAAACATATTAGTGTAAAGACTTACACTATCTATAGGGTGAAATTCATCATGGATGAACTTTCACTACCAAAGAATATTTCATCAATTGTTACCAATTCGCGTGGGGGTAAAATTGATAAGGAAATATTGATTACAACTCTCATGGGTTACTTTTTGGATTGATAGACTTACTTATATTATTCACTAGTGTGGTAGAGTTTGTATATGCAATTAGCAAAACTCTTATTTTTTGTTAAAAATACTCATAGAGGACCTATATTATTATGACCTAGATGATGGTCCTATGAGAGTATTAATAATATTTTGTAATGAGTAAATGAGTTAATAAAACAAAAATTTACCTGCTTCATTACAAAAATAGATTTTACTAGATTTACTTGTTCAATGACTAGACGACTGCGATTGAGCTATTTTAGAATTTGGTATAATTGAGCTAACACATAACATGAAAGAGTTTGGTAGATTTGGATGTACTATTTGGTTGAGCTAACATATAACATGGTATATGTTGGTAGCTTTATAGTTGAATTAGGTAAAGGTAGGATACAACATGTTGGAAAACAAACTTTATATGTTCAAAGATTGGACGTATGCTCTACATGTTTCAGGCATTATGTCTCACACCTTTAAATCTAAAACAAGTTGTCATTTTCCTTTAACGTTTTGTCTCTAATGAGCATTCAACCCAAATTTTTCAACCGCGAGTTCTTTTGCCTACCAAGTTGGTCATGTACAATAAGAGGTTTACAAACTTTAGTAGTGACATCTTCAGGTATTGGAAGTGTCGTATCTCCTAACATCACCCATTTGGCGTACAAATTGTAAAAGTAACTCGTATAATAGTAAGAACTTGTGAGGTCAATATTTGAACGCTTCCATGCTTCTGTTGTAGCTAAGACATATTTTATTTACGTCAAACCATTAGAAAGAACATGTTTTCATCGTCAGATTTACCAAATGTGAAGATGCCGAGCATGTGACAACAACTTGATGCTCATCTATGTCTTGCACATTGTTGTGCATTGTTTCGAAAAGTCTATTATGCATGGACAGAAAAAAAATACTGTAAATTAAACTCTGCCAAAACGAAAACAGGCTCATACCAAACTCTACTACATATCAAAAATCTATCAAACTCTGTCACGAAGCATTCATAACTCGACTAAGCTCTACAAATCCATACGTTTACAAGTTTTTGATTGTTGTAGTGAGAATGGTTGTTGTTGCCCATGCCTTTGCCCTTATATTTACGAACCACCTTGTTAACATTGCCGTTATGGCATCTATAAGCTGCACAAAAGGGAAGTTCTCGCTTCAGTTAACACATGATTGATTTGTGTGTTTCAGTGGTGTTTCGCTGCAATAAGTGAGCGAGAAAGAAAGTAGGTGATCCAATAATTGAGGGCTGAAATTATTATTTTACAAACTAGGTTAATTGAATTAACTTTGCCTAAGTCTACAAAACTATCAGAATAAATCTACCAATATTTGCCCTACTATTAAATATAACTCTGTCAAAATCTGCTACACAGTGTACAAACTCTATCACACTGTCGATACTAACTCTGCCAAAGTAACGGGATAACTCTACCAATATCTGCCACACTATCAAATACAACTCTGCCAATATCTGCTACAATGGCGTTACAAACTCCGCCAAACTCTACTACAAAGGATCCAACATCTACTAAACTCTATCACCGTCAACACCTCATACGCTTTGTCCACATCATTACGACTTACCTAATAACCTAGATGATACTACGGTAATTCGTTGACAGTGCTTGGTGGGGTTAGATTATAAGATGGTAGAGTTTGATGGAGCTTAGCCTGATGTGGCACTAATCTTGGTAGACTTAGTCGCGCAGACTGCGTTAACTGGCATATTTAGCTAGTGACATTTTTAATATTATCTTTTTGTTTACACATCTAAAAGAGGCAAAATGACATGTTAGGATTTTATAAGAGTATTTGAGTAATTATGTATTATTATGAAGTATTTGAGTCATTCTCCTATTAATATGAAATATTCTACCAAATCACCCATAAAATAATAATGTCACGAATGATTTTTAAACCCATGTTCCCACAAAAATTATATAAAAGACAAATATAGTTTTGACAATCACTCATGATGTTAACGCCCAATCTTTTGCTCTAGATAAATAAGTGCAAACTTATTTTCTTGAATGCCAATAAACAATTTTAGATAATTTCATATATGGAAAGTATATTAGTAGCATCCTAGTAAAATGATGTGCCGAATTCAATCCCTGGTATCTGATGTAACCGTCGTGCAGTGAGTGTTACATCAGATGCTAGAGTCGATGACATCTCAATTGTTGCCATTTTAATTGCGTCTGATTGCTCACTTAAAGCTTTTGACAAATCAGTTTGGTTATTTTTGTTTGACGATCCACATTTATGTTTATTTTTTGGTCTTTTGTGGTCTTTTAATGGACGATAAACACATAGCGTTTGGTGTTGATTCTATGGTTTGAATTAATTCTTCATGTGGTGGAGTAGGTAATGCCTCGTCTAGATCGTCAATATATATGTTGGGTTTATATCAAATTGCATCACATACTCATGTTCATGTTGAGGATGATACACATCATGACATTTCACCGACCATCCATCTTCAACTCTTATACAAGTCCCAATAAACAATTTTTTCAAAGGGTCTTTATTTGCTAAAGCCTTTAACAAAACCGTTTAGCTACTTCATTTTCCTATTTTTTAAAAGAACAAATAAATTAATACATCTATATAATTTTTTAATTAAAAAACTATTTCGCAAATGGCAACTGGTAAGTTCACTTAATGCAGCTCATTTGCATAACCTGAGATCGAGTCTCCATGCATACTTTATGTAGGAATTTGGCTATTGGGCCGGCCAGTTGTGGCCCAACATAATTTGTCGTAGACAAAAAAAAAAATTAAAAATACTTATTTTTATTTGTTCAATCCACCATTCTTTTTTCCATATTATTATTATTCATGTGGCATGATCGATAGCTACTCCTGTATAACTACATAACTGGTTTTAGCATTCATAAGAAACTTTAAAATTTCGTAAATGGTTTGCAAAATTTTTCCATACAAAATCAAATTCAGTTTCTTCTTTAAAACTCTTTCTCACACTTATTTTACCATCTTTTATCAAGTTGAGCTAAAAACACCTCAATAAATATTCGCGAAATTTCATCTGTCAGTTTAACATTTATCTATGACAAAAAATAATTTTATCAAAAATAATTGCAAATTTATTTCCGAAATAAATAAATATCAAAAGTTTCTTACCTCTCGTTGAGAGATTCAAGTACAATCTTGATTCATTGTCCAACAGAAGTAAATTGAATTCACTTAGTAATTCACTCTGGTACGCTTCACAACTCTTGAATCCAATAAAATATTTAAACGTGAGATGGTTTAATGTAATATGAAAGAATTACATTATTCTTTCTTTGCTTTACATTTGTGAAAAGTTGAATACTATGCAATGAAAAGTGATACAATAAAAGTAAAGACTGTTTTTTTTTTTTTGACAACGACAAAATAAAAATATAACCACAACAAAGTGATAGTTCACCGATCATAAAGGAATTCCCGTGTTCTGCAGGGCAAAGAATCCGCTTTATGATTGATCAACCTTGAAATGACTGATAAAGAGAAAACCAAAAAAAGAAGAGCATAACCGCGCGAACTTCTCTTGGTATGGACTAAAAGCATGCCAGTCTTCCGGTTGATCCAGGATTCTCACCACCATTTCACAGTCTGTCAAAACCTCCACTTCTAAGATGTGAAGGGCCACAACAAGGATTCCATCGCCCAGAGTACCGCTTCCACCTCCGCATGTGTAGCTGAAAGACACCTTGAAACACCCTTGGCTCCCATCCGTTCTCCACCCACTGAATCTGAGAATCAATACCAACCTAAACCAGTGTAACGGTCAGTATTCTTCCAGGACGCGTCCACAAAGCACTTAAAGCCCGTAAACTGTATATTAGCTGTGGTAGGGAAAACTATGTGAGATTTTCTGACAGAATTCCAAATCGAGGGATTGCCCTTACAATTTGATACCCCTATCCATATTGATGACCATTCGGTATAATCAGCAGCGGCCATACTCAACACCCTTTGCGGATCCATAAATTTACTAGAAAAGCAGAAGACATTTCTCGCTTTCTAGATGTGCCATAAAATCCAAAGAAATACCTGAGAATTGACCTTGACCGTCATCAGCCGAAACAGATAATCCAAATTAACCCAAATAGATGCCCCGGGAAATATGCTCGGGGGCGATGAAATGCATGACAAAGCCCAAACCTGAAGGGCTGGCGGACAGAGAAACATAGCGTCATTAATAGACTCTTGTTCGTCTCCACACCAAGCACACCTAGTATCCCAAATAACTCCTCTCTGAGCCATATTCTTACTAACCGCAATACAGCCTGACAAAGTTTGTCAGATGAAATGTCTAATCTTATGTGGACAATTCAATTTCCAAACAATACTATATAAGGCCTCAAAACCTGGTCCCAATTGACTCTGTGCCGGATCCGACCACTGTTCAGCTAAGCGATATCTTCCTATGGACGAATAATGCCAGCCCCAATAATCTTGACGATCCCCTAGTGAAATAAGAATACCAAGAATCAAACTTACATCTTGTGGATCATAGTATTGATGAACTAAAATCTCCTTCCATTTACCCGTTGGCTTGTCAATAAATTGATCAAGAGTCAGATCTGGGTATAAATTCAAAAGTGGAGTTCTCGCCGGTCTAGGATTCATATCTGGTACCCACGAGTCATACCACACCTTAATTGTTCTCCCGTTCCCAATTCTCCGTATACAACCCTTTTCTACCAGTCCCTTCGCAGAAAATACACTACACCACCCATATGAGGACAAAACCTTCAGGGGGACCTCTAATAATCATTGATCCTTATAGTACCAACCCTTTAAAACTTTTGCGAATAGAGAATCCGGATAGTCTAAAAGGCGCCAAAGTTGTTTAGCCAACATTGCTGTGTTAAAATCTTCCAAATTCCGCAACCCCAAACCACCTACCATTTTAGGTTTACACAGTGCCTCCCATCTGCGCCAATGTAACCATGTAACAAATATATCATGATTGGAAAAGCCATGTAACCTAAGCCGAAACATTATCCCAGATATGACCACTCAAACTTACCACAATATATCATGATTGGAACTTGATCGACCGCAGAAAGCTACCCCAGAATCACCAGAATCACCAACCCGCAGCACAATTTAAGGGTACGCCACCACCCACCCCTAGATCTTCGTGAGAATCACCGAAGACCGAAACCCCTAAATCCCCTTAAAGCCACCCCAAAACTTATGAGAAAAGTCGTCAAACTCGTAAACCCCTAAATCAATTTAGAGCCACCCTAGATCTGGTAGAAAAAACGTGAAAAACCAAAACGCTGGAACCCTAGCCCTCTGCGAAACGAACCCCTCTAAGAACCACACCCGATAATCCCTGAAGAGTCGAAACCCTTACCTCGAAGCCCCAGCACCTCAAACTCTAAACGAACTCCCCGAAAAACCCTAACTCCGCTACCCCTTAGCTTCCGGCGAAACCCCCACCTACCTACCACCGACTTCAACCTCGACCACCGTCCCACCTACAGCCCCCAGAGAAGCTCCTAAAACTACACCGCACTCCTAACCCTTGCCGACGGCTAATCGCTATATCGAGAGAGAGAAAAATAAAAACAAGAGATAAGGTTTACATGTAACGTACCAAATTTGAATTTTGAATTTTTTAAGTAAAGACTGTTTAAATTAGAGAAATACATTTATTTTATTACTTCCACTAACATTAAATATTACATATTTTGTTCCATTTAACTCAGTTATACATATTTATGTTCGTATTGATCTTACAGCTACAATATAACCTTTTCAAATTAATATTTTAAATACTTCTATAGAATAATATAATTTTATGGTCTTAAATTGGATTTTTGGTTCAGTTAATATATTGATAAATTAATAATCTTTATTAACTAATGAAAAATATTATTTTAGTATACTCCCAACATTATTAATTTATAAAAGTTTAACTCAATATATATCCATTAACAAATAAATAATACTCCCTCTGTTCTTTATTAGTTGATGTTTTAGAAATAAAATTTGTTTATTTTTAGTTGATGTTTTTAGATTTCTATGCAAAATTTATTGCACTTTTGGTATTTTTGACTCTTTAAATTCTGCAGGTTGATTTGTGATTGGCTAAAATATTTTGGAATTTGTGATAAACTATATTTTGCTTAAGAAAATAAAACAATTAATAATTTTTTAATATGTGTGAAATGTCTAAAACATCAAGTATAAAAAAACAGAGGGAGTAATATAGATGTTTTTTACCATATTAATAAATAAGGAGATTACATAATCAAAATTTGCCAAATGGAGGACAAGAACTAGGAGGCTATGAAGATACCAAGAACTAAAGGAGAGATATGAGCTAGCGCAAACCACTTAGAACAAGCCCAACTACAAGAGGAAACCAGAGACCAAAACTCTAAGACAAACAAACCAGATCGACAAGAGCACCTCGGAACACAAACCTGAAGCTTCGAATTGCACAGCTTGAAACCCTAGCTCGGGTAACAAAAAGGAAAGAGAAGAAGACACCAGATATGTGCGTGCTAAGACAGGAAAAAGGTCCAAGGCCATCAACGTAAGCAACTTCACTGGAGGTGAACCTCACGGCCACAAAAATCCTTTTACATACCGAAGAACCAAGAGACGAGATCTATCACGAACTAAGTGCCATGGCGGCAGAGCAAAAAAAAAGGAGTCGGCTCCAATGCTAAAGAAGCCACAAACGGCCGAATCGACCAGCGGCAAATATTTAGATCGAGGTCTCATGTTACAGTAAGTTTTGTAGAGAGTTTTAGATAACCTCCAACAAGAGTTTTTTGGGCGAGGAGATAAAGTTTTTTAACAATAAAATATTAGAAGAAATTAGTAAAGTAGGAGAGAGATGAGAATGAGGTTCTTAAACAAGAGAGTTGAGAGCATAGGTTTTTTTTTTATCAAACGGAAGATTATATTGGGCCATAACGGGCCGACCCAATAGCCAAATTCCTACATAATATAGGTAGGAGGACTCGATCATGGGTTATGAAAATGTGCTGTCTTAAGTGGATTTACGGTCTGCCACTAAACTAGATGCCATTTGCAGAGATTTGGGTTCTCAAATAAGAAACTCACATCTACATGTGTTGTTATATGATTGGACAAAATATTTTTTTAAAGTAAAATTTCAATAAAAATTAAGTTCTTATAATCTAGATAATTTTATTGATCTTATTACTATAAATAATTATCAATAGATATAGTTTTTAGTGTTGTCTCAGTCGTTCACTTTTCTCTTTTTTTTTTTTTCCTTTTTTTCTCCTTTCAACTTGGAACATTGGAGAACTTGACTTGACGATGGAAACTTACATTTTATAAGTTACAAATTATTATTTTTAGGATTTATTGTGAGTAATAATTTAATTTAAATTTTCAAAGCCAAAAATTGGGACTATAGGAATTTGGGTTCTACCACAAAAAACTTACCATAATTGATAATTTAATTTCGAGAGTAATGAAAGCCAAAATAGAGTCTAAACATAATTGACCTAATTTTGGTGCTTTCATAATTATTTTGCTTTCTACCAAACTAAATGAGTTGATCGTGGTAGACTTTAAATGATACGGTAGATTGTACTCTATGCGTGGTACAATTTACAAGATAGTATGGTATATTTTCGAGGATAGATTTCATGTTAACACATATGTTTTGATAGACTTAACAATGATGTGTGGTAGACTTGGAAGTCCTTTATGGTATATGTTAATAGAGTTTACAAGATAGTGTGGTAAACTTTTGCGAATCGATTTGAGGATGAAATTTGTAGTTTGTAAACAGTCATTTGAAGTGTAGTAAACTTCGAAAGCCTTCATGATAGACTTTCGTAAACTTGAAAAGCTACCTTGGTAAAGTTTTATGTATTCCATTAGTACGTAAAATGTATGGTTTGGTAGATTATTGATTCATATGTGGTAGACTTTGAAGACCTTCATGGTAGACTTAGATAACGTTAACAAGACATTGTGGTAGACTTTAGTGTTATGATTTGAGGAAAATATTACAAGTTGGTAGACTTTCGGTTAAAGTGTGGTAGATCTTTCATGTCCTTCATGGTAGACCTTGGTAGACATAATAATCTACTTGGCAGAGTATGCAGTAGTGTATTTTGAGATGAAATTTCTAGTATGGTAGACTATGGACTGATGTCTGGTAGACTATCGGTTGACGTGTGGTAGACTTGAAACTCCTTCATAGTAGATGTTGGTAAAGTTTATTAGCCAGTGTGGTAGACTATAGAGTGTCGATTTGAGGATGAATTTCTAGTTAAGGAGATTGTTAGTTAAATTGTGGTAGACTTTAACGGTCTTCATAAAGTAAACTAGACTTTGAAGACCTTTATGGTAGACTTAGGTAAAGTTAACAAGCCATTTTGGTAGACTTTAATGTTTTGACTTAAAGACAAAATTATTAGTTTAGTAGACTGTTGGTTGAACTGTGGTTGACTTTAAAGCATTTCATGGTAGAATTTAGTAAACATGACAAGGTATCTTGGTAGAGTATATAGCAATCTTTTTCTATATGAAATGTTTGGTTTTGTAAACTGTGGTAGACTTTAATGTTGACTTGTGGTAAATTTTGAAGTCCTTAATGGTAGACTTTGGTAGAGTTAACAATCCACTGTGGTAGACTTCACATTCCATTGTGGTAGACTTTAGAGTCTTGATTTGAGGATGAAAATTCTAGTATATTAGAGTTTACAAGCTAGTTTGGTAGGCAGTATAGTGTCGACTTGATGAAAAATTTACTAGTTTAATATATTGTTTGTTGAATGTTGGTAGACTTTAAAGTCCTTCATAGTATAGTTTTGTAGACTTGACAATCTACGTTTGTAGAGTATGGATTACTATTTCTAGGTGAAAATTTTGGTAGACTACAAGTTGACTTTTAGTAGACTTTGGTAGAGTCTATAAGTCACTATGGTAGACCTTTTTGCGAATTTTAGGGTAGTTTGGTTGATTTTGAATCAAACATTTGGATAGTTTGGTAGACTTTGATGATTAAATCTAGAAAATAAAATGACAATATTACCCTTCAATTATTAGAGTGTAGGAGCGTTCACCCACCTTCTTCATTGAGTTATTGTGGCTGTACAACCAATCCTCCATTGCTAGAGCTAGGACTCTTTCATCGGTTTTCAATTGTGCTCCATTTCTACCTATGAATCTATGGATCAAATCAAATTATTTTGTGGTATTGGAAAGAAGAGAGAAACAAGTGGGGTTGTAAGGTGGATAATTCTCATGGGTGTAAAATTGTTGGAGTAATCGTAGATGTTTGTTAAGGTGAGTTCTTCAAGATGGTGTATGAAGATTTCAGTATAAATCATGAGATTTATGAGCTACATGCCAAAACGACTCATGCAATTACTACCATAAGATACCCCTCTTGTCACTGTTAATAACGAAAAGGTAGTTGGGTGGATTTCTACAACAGTTTTGGAGAGAGGCAAATCGTCTATGTGTAGAAATTTTGAGGAGATCTTGCGTAGGCGTAGGGAAATCCAAAGGGGGTGGTTGATTTGGGCCTAAGTGTGAGGCTACATTATGAAAATGTGAGTCTACGTTTGGTAGACTTTCTCAAAAGTTGGATATACTTTCTTGGGACAATGTTAAAAATGAAGCTGGACATATTGAAGAGGATGATGATGTGGAATTTAGATTCGACTATTGAGAGTATGTGGATGGTGCAAGCTCTAGTGATGGAGATTTTATAAACCTTCGAAGAATGGTTAAAGAAGAAGAAAACAAAAACTTACCTCCTTAGAAGAGAATGTCTAGAGATGATGATTATTTTGGCATAGAAATGAGGTCACTACAATTAGTAGTTGGACAAATTTACTCAATTAAAGATGATCTCAAAACAAGGATCAAGAGCTTTTAAGTTATACACAAGGTTTAAATTTTATGTCATTGCTTCATCGACAGTGTTGTTGTTGGTAAAATGTTGGGTTCCAAACTGTGAATAGAGTATGTGGTTCATGTATCGATGATAGTCCATGTTTCCATATTTAGAAGTATTTTGAAGTACACACTTGCTTTGTTACCGACATATCAGCCCATGTTCGTCAAGCGACTTATCATATAATAGGAGGTTTATACTTGGATTTTGTAGGTGGTGTTGGGTCTTCTGTTCTTCCTTGTTATGTGGCGGAAGCATTGAACAAACGTTTTGGTATAAAGGTATAGTAATAGTACATTTTGGTGACTATGGTAAAGTAGTCTAATACTGTTTGGTAGTTTGGTAGACTTCTGGAAAGTATTATAATATAGTTTGATGGACTTTGGTAAAGTAGTTCAATATAATCCAGTAGCCTTTGATGGAATAATATAATATAGTTTGGGAAGTATTCTAATATAATATGGTAGACTTTGTTAACGTACTCTAATATAGTTTGGTAGATTTTGATTACCTTATTGGTAGATTTTACCAATAGTTTTGGTAGATTTTTGTTATTCATGGTAGACTGTCCACTACTCTTTTCGTACAAATGAAGCACTAAAAGGCACATCATACCTTAAACCAACCACAAGCTCTATCTATAGGAAATCCATAGAGTAGTTTTGAAGAACTACCTTCATACTTGTATATGATTAGACGTTCAAATCTCATAACACTAATCAAGCTTGAAGTAGACCAGGATGATAAGCTCAAGTTCGTATTCCTTTCATTTGATGCAAGTATTACAATATTGCCATATCAGAATGGTTGTTGTTGTGGATGGTATGTTGCTACAAGGAAAATATAAAGGAACCATGCAAAAATGCAAGAGATAAATTTCAACATATTTCCAATGGCCTTCGGTGTGGTCGGGTACCGAGAATGATGAGTCTTGGGAATTTTTTTTCAGGCAACTAAAGCGTGTTATCGCTGATGATGAAGAAATTTCTATCTTTTGATATAAGAATAGATCAATAAGCAAAATAATATTAAAAGTGTATCCACTTGCAGCTCGAGGAATTTGCACCTATCACTTGCGTAAAAACATTCAAGCCAAATTCAGAGGGAGAGATTCCTTTAAGCTGTTTAAAAAAAACTGCTACCGCTTATAGGCTTGAAAAGTTTAGTTTTATTTTCATTGAGATTGAGAGACTAAATCCAAGGCTTCATGAGTATTTGCAAAGAGCGAATGTTTGGTTGTGGAGGCGAGTACATTCTCCTAAAGATATATACAACTTCACCACATTAAACATATCATAATCAATAAATCATGCCTTATCTGAGGCGAGAACTTTCCTTATAGTACAACTTATAATGTCATTAGGGTGCTGTTAACAAGGTGGTTTGCGAAAAGGAAGGCAAAAGCATGTTCAACTACAACTATTCTAACTCCAACAATTGAAAAAGTCCTATATGTATTTTGTGCTTTGGTAGACTTTTCATGTATAGTTTTGTTTACTTTGCATTTATATTTTCATAGTCTTTGCATGTATATTTTGGTAGACTTTTGTCATACATTGGTAGACTCATTTCCTCTTTGTTATGTTCTTTACAGAGTGGACTTCTCAAAGCGACACTGTGAAAAACAGGGGTGTGCATATTGTTTCAAACTCAACCTCAAACGATTTAACTTGGAAAAAATTCATTGTGTGTATGCCTTAGTCGCAACACAAGCATAATCATTCGATCATCGACCTTACACATCACTACTACCACACGAGTTACTTGTGCAATTCCTACTCAAAATGTATATTGCCAAGAGATGCAACACTTCTTGTACATGAAGATGTGGCTTCTAAAGTCTGTCACTCACCACTTGTACGTCAACAACCAGGAAGGCCAAAGAACTCGTAGCTTAAAAGTTGGTTTGAGAGCTCGACGGAGCTAAAACGACTAAGGAAAGTTACCATTTGTTCTAAATGTAAAGCCTTGGGTCATAACGGTCGGACTTGTAGAGGTGAATTACAAGCTTGAATATGATTTATTAATTCAATGAATATGTATTTTAAGACAACCTTGGATGTTTTTTGTTTGCTAGACTTATGATATCGTTGGTAAAGGTTAGTTATCTTGCTTGCTAGACTTCTATCGTACTTTGGTAGGTTTTGGTTATATAGTTTGGAAGACTTCTACGTTATTGTCTTTCAATATAATGATTAAATCTACCAAATGTAAGAACATAAATATTGGAATTTGGGTTTTATAGTTTGGAAGACTTCCGTATGTTAATGTTTTTGAAAGTACATCATCGTAATATACTTACAAAATACCATCAGCCTTAAAATATTGGTCCTTTGTAAGTGTAAGAAATCACAAATATGTAAGCCATCGCAAAAATGAGCTACAAATAAGTCTACTAAACTTAATCCCTACTAGTTAATAAAAATTACAAAACTCTACCAATCAAGCAGAAGGTCTTGCATTGCTTAGGTCAGAACAACCTTATCACAAATTTCCCTTTGAGGCCCTTAATCAGTATATGAAATCGTCTCTGCAAAGCGAAGCTCATTCATCATCTCAATTGCATATTTCATTCGAATGTAGTGGACGTATTTATCATCTAATCTGTCAAAATTCCAGCCAAGGACTAAACACTTGATAAACTTGAGTGTATAAACTCCACAATCACCGCCTTGTGTGTTATGTGGTAACTAAAAACCCACTTCTTATATTCTAAACTATGTGGAACGTATATGTAGTGAATATCTCTGACCCATCACTTATTTGTGGCACAAAATGATGGTAATTTTTCGGTGAACATATCTACAAACCCTTTCAGGAAGCAATCAGACTTCTCATTTCTCTCATAGTCTCTCTTAAACTACATGTATCACAAACCACATAAGAATGAGTTGTGGAAAGAAATCTTATGAGTCTTGAATGTATATGGATTTTGAATAGCTCTTTGTCGAAACAAATTCATATTGGTCGTCATATGCGGCAAAATAACATAAGATGAAGTCAACAAACTGTTCAAAATTTCCCAGATTGTCATAAGTATACCAAAGTACATCTCAAGCACTTACCAAATCTTGACATTATCCATATTCACTGACTGCCCATTTTGCTCTAGACATCACCATTCTAAGATAGACATCAGCTACATCACTATCTTCATCAATCCTATACTCACTACATATGTGAGGGAAAACAACAAAAAAATTACATGAGATGATTGGTGAGTAATTAAGCATTTCAGAGAAGCAACCACATTCAACACAATGCGCCTAACAACCAAACTTCCTTCGAAAGGGGTTAGCTGTGACAATCAACAAACTATTAAACAAAGTCTACTAAATTATCCTAACATTCGATACACGGTCTACCAAACTATCCTGATATTGTCGTTGATGTCTACCAAACCAAATTTTCGATGTATAGTCTACTAATGTATCATTATATTTATATACCATCCAAAGTCTACCAAGCAATCATGTTATTCAATTCTAAGTCTACCAACTTCCATAATCTTTGAGACAAACTTCACTAAAATACCCTAATATTCGATACAAAGTCTAACAAACTAACCAAGTATTCGCTTTACAATCTACCATATATTACTCAAAGTCTAACAACTATTATTCAAAGACTACCAAACAAATATCCTTAGTATACCATAGTAATATTCAAAGTCTATCTGGTTAGCAACAAGTGTATGTTGGTGCGAGTGTTTAGCCAAGTTGTCCTCCATTTATATGAAGTATTCCGGATAGGGAAAAAATGTTTTCAACATCAGTATTCCTATTCCAAAAGCTTGAATCACTGTCATCAATTAGATTCATGATGTCCATATGTGAGTACTTATTAGGATACATCATGAGCTGTTCCAACTTTGTGTGTTTTTTCAAGTGTTTTTGTTTTGTTTTATGTTTTCAGTAATTAAAAGATTTTTAACAACTCGAGATGATGGCTAGGTAGTATCTGTGGTTTCTTGCGTATCAGTAACCAACTTCTAGAAAACAAACAAATGGAAAGGTACATATAATCAACAACTCCCAAACTATTACTCGAAGTCTACCAAACTATTATTAAACCTCTACTAAACTATTATTGAAAGTCTACCAAACTATTATTAAACCTCTATTAAACTATTATTGAAAGTCTACCAAACTATTCTCAGCGTCTATGAAACTATTATTGAAAGACTATGAAACTAGAATGGTAACCTTACTATTATTGAAAGTCCGAACTATTAATTAACGTCTACCAAACTATTATTAAAAGTCTTAGTGTACCAACCATTATTCAAACTCTACCAAACATTTACGATTATCTACCTAACTTCCATTAACTTCACTTTATATTCTACCAATTTTTTTTAATTTTTTTTATCAACATATTAGTTTATAGTATACTAAATATTTTGTAAGCTCTACTACACATGATCATGAAGTCTACCACACTACAAACAATAAGTATGATTACACACATATTTTAAATACAGCTAGCAAAAATTTATTGGTGCCTCTCATGGAAAACGTTTCTTATGGAGTGAGTCCAAGAACAACAGTAACATGTAAACGCACTCCATCTGTCTCACCAACAACATCACCCCCGACTGTTTTACGCGCATCATCACTTGAAACTGTACCACCAACACCAACTGCAACTGACTCCTCAACATCACCACAAATATCATGAGTCTCACTACCACTATAATATTTTTGGAAGACTGCAAGGTCACCATCTCAAGCTTTGTGGCTTGCTGATGTGATTCTCCCTAGGATAGAACTCTGAAAATCGGGGCTAGAGTACTCGGAATCAAATGAAACTGGAGCAGCGGATAGATTGGAGTGTGAGAAACTCGGTTATGAGTTTTGAGCGGATTTGATCGAGTATTTCCTGAGATACGTGGCAAAGGTCTCTGTGAGACAAAAAAAAACTGAAGGATTGATGGAGATGATGAAAGGTGATATGATAGGATGAAAAAACGTGATTTGAATTGGTGTGGTGACGGCTGAAAGGATTTAATGGATAGATTTTGGTGATTAGATGAATTTGGTGAAGAATCTCTTGGCTCACAACGTGATGGGAGATTCAGGCTCTAGGATGTCCAGAACCGTGGCTTGAGAGCATGAAAACTTTAAAGAAGTCTTTTTGTCAAAATAATACTCTAAAGAAATTTACAGCAAGTTCTGGGGTTTAAATACAACCCTAAAACAGAACAGCATGTAGTTTTTAAACCAAAAAAACAACATGTAGTTTGAAACTTAAATAAAACAACGAAGCGTTTAAAATAAAAACAACGAAGCGTCCCACTAATTGGTGCACCTCAAAATCTACTAAGTACAAAACCAGATTGGTTTGTACATTATTCTCCTAATGGTAAGACTTCTAAGTAACTCGCCGTAGTGATTCCATCTGCCTCATTAAAAACCATGAAAGAAAACCCAATTGGGACAAAACTCTCTATGGGAAAAAGAGTACAGACTTCCTCACCTAAGTTACCTAGTTATCATTACCAGGAGAAGCCTTCAAGTTGGAGATATTGAAGACTTGCATAGCTGGTGGCGAGAACGATCCTTCAGTCATGAGCGAGTGAGCTTCCTTAGCCAACTCCTTAGCTCTCGAACACGTGATTGGACCTATCACCTCTGGTTCCTTAGCTTCTATGCTGCTCACGATCACATCACTTGCTCTACTCTATTTTCCTCAAGCCTAAGAAGACGTTCGTTGATCCTTGCCAGATCCAATCTGCTTTCTTCAGTATTAAGCAACCGCTCATACATCATAGATTACATTTCCTTCCATCCCCTAAAATGTTGAGGTCAAGGTCTCAAGCATCACCATGATTGTGGCCTTATCTTCCTCTTGTTTCATTGGTGCATATTTCTTTTTCCATTTCTTATCAAACAACCTTTCTTTCTGTTTTTATTTGGCCTTTTTGAGTTTATTTAGACCGATACTCATATCAACTTGATCCTTATATTTCTATAAAACCATTAGAAAACACTTTTAGACAACAAAATATAAGGAACAGAAACAAAGTCTACCAAACTAAGCAAAGTCTACCAACACATAATCAAACTCTACTATGTTAGATAATCTGCAAAAATATAACCAAGTAAGAAAATTACTTTACAATCTTCACGTTTTCCCGAATCGTAATTTATTTAATTTTTTTTGCACACACAAATTTCTCTCTCTAGATTATCCCTCTTATTAATTATTGTTTGGTGTAAATAAACAATGTCATGTGGGGATATTTATAGAGAAATTCAAAAGGTCTGCTATGGATTTGCGATGTCGCTAAAGGCACACGCAGAAACCACGCAAATATCTAGCAAACCTGCGATGGAGAACATGTCTCGCGAAAACGTCGCAAGTTTGCAATGGGTTTGCGACATTTGTACAGGCCTCGCATAAGTGTCGCAAACGACTTGCAATGACGTCGCAAACTTGCGACGTTTTTTCGGCATCGCAAGTTTGTTAGACCATTGCGATGCCCACTTTGGCCTCGCATGGGTGTCGCAATGGCATAGCATTTTTGCGACACCATTTTGGTGTCACATATTTCCCTAGCAAATGACCTTTTTTCTTGTAGTGTTTTTCTTCCCAGTCGCCTTCTTCTTCTCAACCTCTTTGACTCGGACTTTCACCTTTAATTTCTTTGATTTCCTCGTCTCACTATGCTCATTTGCCTTCCTCTTTATACATTTATTTGCAGGATGAGCTAGAATGTCTCAAAATGACTTATCTAAAGTGTCATCGAATTTCTCTCGGATCATATTGTCCACCCTAGATATGGGCATAATACTCAAAATCTGATCCAAACCCAAACTTTTCATAAGAAGAACCGAACCAGACTGAATTCGACAAAATACCCAAACAAGTTTTACATCACATGAATTTGGATACCTAAACCCGATTAGGTAAAAACCAAAACCAGAATGCGTACCCGAAATACCCTATATATATTAATATAATTATATATGTATAAATTTTTTTGATTACGTAAATATTAAAAAATATATTTATAAATCTAAATATATTAATCAATTTGAATTGAAAAATGAAAAGAAACAAAAATATTCAAATTTAAAAATAAAATTATGATTTCTTTCCGAATATTTTCAGTTTTTTTAATAAAAAAATTAAATAAAAATACCACAATCCGATCCGATCACGAGTTAAACCCGAAATAAGGCATTTTACAAGAATTGAACCCAATCAAAATCTGAAATATACCAAACCGAATCTGATCCAAAATTGTAAAATAGTCGAACGAGTTTTATATACTTAAACCCAAAACTAGAAAAGACCCAGCCCGAGGGCACCCTCAGATATTGCAAAGTTTCCAAGCCAATTCGGGTTGAACTATGGAATAGGCTTTTTGCATAGGTGCTTCACGCAAAAATAAAAAACTATTACAAAACACTACCATAACATGCTCTAGCAAACATAATCAAAGTTTACTATATAGATTCAAAGTCTTTGAGAATATAAGTAATGTCTACCGAACAGAAGCATAGCCTACCAAATATAAGTGAAGTCTATCTAACAGAGGCATAATCTACCAAACAGAAACAAAGTTTACCAACCTATGATACAGAATCCACCAAGTTAGAAGCTAAGCAAAGTCTACCACACTAAGTCACATAGTCTACCACGTAAGAAAACTACCTTATGATCTTTAGTTTTTTCGTCACCCAAATCAATGATATCATGAATCCCCAGTCTACGTTCACTCGTTGATGACCAACGTAGAAAGGGAATCTCACCTTCTCTTCTTTCGCCACACACTTCTCGTAGACATGGATTATGCTCGTAACCCCATATTAGAACATCATGCACAAGCCCGTGGACAATGATGAAGCACCTACTAGTGTGATGCATCACGAATGAATCTAATCAATTGTTCAAATGCAATTATGCCCCCTGGATGTTTCTAAAACCTTTCTAGATCCTGGACTAATTTTGTAGCTCAGACCGGGATCCTACTATTACGGTGCAGACCATAGATACCCAAATGCAAAATCATTTGCAGCCTAACCATTTTTCTCTTCGCAAAAGACCATGGACTGCAATCTTTCAATATCTTTTGCAACTCAAACCAAGTAGGGCCATCACCATGTATTAAGTCCATTTCTTTCCATAAATCCCCACTAACAAGATTTGTATTTTGCTAGTTAATGCTCTTCTGTAACAATGCTGCTAAACCCTCTCAAAATTTCCTGGGAGGGGTAGTCTTTTGCCGCCACCGAACGTGTTTAGCTGAAAACCAAAATAGTTAGAAACAAATTATACCAATCCAAGTACATAGTCTACCAAACTACAAACGAAGTATATTAAACTGTAAACATCTACCAATTTATCTCTGAAGCTTACCAAACTGGTTTACCACACTTAACAACGTCTACCAACCTAATTCAAAGTCTAGCCCACTAACATTCATTCAAATTGAATCAAAGTATACCACAATTTTACTACGAGTACCAAACCTATTCAAAGTATACTACACTTTTACAGATTCTTAACAAAGTCTACCAAACTTAAACATAGATGACAAAACAAATGCAAACTTTACCAAACCAAAAATTGACTACATCTATGAAACATGGATTTACTATAATCGTTGTCTACCAAATTATAAACAACGTACACGAAAATTAACAGTAATCTACCAAACTATGTTACCAAATTTTAAGATTACAACACAGATTCTAAGACTACAACCCATTCTTCACAAAATCCTTGAAATATACTACCAATTCTACAAAACAATTAACAAATCACAAGAAATTTACCTTTGTCGAAGCAAACTCGAGATCCGAGTTGCAAACCCTATGAAATGAGTTCAAAATCCGAGTTTGCTGTTTCCTAGTTCGAAATCCACCAAAACTCTAAGAAAAACGGTGAAATCAATAAGAAAAACGGTGAAGAAGATAGAGACTGAAGAGAGAGACTTACGACGTTGAGAGAGAGAAGAAGATGACGGAAAAAAAAAACAACAAACATGGACAAGAGGAAAGGAGAAGAGGAAGAACTTGAAGAAGCCTCTAATGGCTTTAGGAGAAACCCTAAACAACGAGAGAGGAGAAAGAAATCTTTCTTTTAGATTTTCTTTAGTGGCACAATTATAATATAATGAAAACACTTAATTTTTTAAAGACTTTTTTCTTATCCCTAAAATCTCCGAACATTGCATGCACTATATAAGTAATTACTCTATTTCCATGCATTATATGAGTAATTAAATAGATGGGTTATTTTTTTATATATTAATCTTTCTTTTTGGTTTAATGTAGTAATCTTCCTTTTTATTATTTGTCAAATTTCTATTTAGAGATTAAAGGTTGACTAACATCAGTCAAATAAGAGTTATTGATGTGAAGTTAATGGTTAACTGACAACAATAAAAGTCAATGTAGATGACTAGATTTACATTTAGACAAGCGCAAGATGCAAATTGTTTCGATCGAAATCAACCGTTTTCTCGCATTGTTTTTGTAAAAGACACTAGGCTGTAGTTACCCAAAAATACCTACACGATACGAGTTCTTAGTAAAATAAACAACGTTATTCGGTTGGTTTGTCAAATTTTCCCAGTAGTTGGAGCGAAAGCTATTTTTCTCATCTCTTACGTTTAGTTGATCTGGTTTGCAAACAATATTCAAAAAAACCCAAACTTCCTGACAAAGAAATTTCGAATCAAAGCAAAATATAGTGTAAAAGCATGTGGAATGGTTCGGATATACACATGACCCAAAGGCAAGAATATGTACAAAAAAGAGAAGAAAAATTCAGCCTTTAAAACTTACCAAATAGTTTTTCTATTTCCAACTCCAGAGAAGACTAGACCTAAACCTGGCTCTGATTCTTCGAATTTTCCCAGAGCAGAATCTGAAAACCCTAAAATCATGTAATGCAACCCTCTTGCTTCTACGATATCAAGAATATTAGCACTAAGAACGTTAGCTATTCGTTTTGGAAGAGGTATCAGTTGTAGTTGCACAAGACGGAGCCTTTTGCTGTATGCTTTTCATGCTTAGTTCCATGCTTCTACAAACCATGTCCTGTAACAGTTTCTTAGCTGTTTCAGCAGCATTTTCTGTGCCTTCGACTTGTACTGCAATTCCATAGACAATTTTTTCTAGTACTAGTGGAGCCATTTCTTTCTCACGAGGGGTCTCTCTGAGTAGGTCCAAGAGAATTCTTGCTCTATCTCGGGACCTTGATGTTCCATCAACTGTTGAACTTAGGAGACCCGGTATTGCACCTTCCTTCAATATGAGTTTCCGGTACTTATTTCGGTCACTGCAGCATAGAGAAAGCAAAGCTCCAACTGCATGTTCTATGCTGAGTGGAGAACCATCCTCTACAGTCTCTACTAAAGTCAGAATTCCAGATTCACAACTGGTGATGGCATTTCGTCCCTCCTCGGAGTTAGATAGGATCATGTCAACCAAGGCTGTGGCTTTCTCAGCGAACTTTGAATTTTTTTTGCATTCTTTGAGGAGGTGGATGAGCGGGGACACAGCTTTAGCATCAAGAATTGAAGCTGAATACTCTTTGCAAGCTGATAGATTGTGAAGGGCTGTGACAGCATCTACTTTTCCCTGTACAGTTCCGGAGCTAAGCGTCTGAACCAGGAGTGGTGGAACTCCAGATGTTATAATTGTCGCCTTGTTAGGTACTGCAGCTGAGAGCGTTAAAATTGCTGCAGTGGCTAATTCACGCAAACTAGCAGTGTGGAGCTTCAGAATATGTATGAGAGGAGGAACTGCGCCAGCTTTCACAATCTCAATCTTATTCCTGATCAGAATTCACAACCAAATATAAGTAATATCATGGTTAAACCATAAAAACTGCGAATGCAATCTATTTCCACAAAAATTACAAGGTCGAGCAGAATAATATACAGGAACAAGTAGGTAAATTGCATCCGAGATTTGCTATCCTTATCCAAATACAGCAAACTACAGGTGACTCTAGTGCTTTAGCGAGCATAAAGTAAGGCTGGTTAACTACGTAACAAGTACAAGCAGACAGCTTTATCTGTTCAGAAATAGGGCTACAGTTGCCAATGAGTTCCCAGTGTGGAAAGTTAATGTTAAAGAGGGATTTTTTGTATGTTGATTTGAAGTAAAGGCGATATCCTTAATTTCTCATGAGGTCTACAGATTTAAAATCCAAAATGCGGCTACTCTCACTGCATTCTGATGTCTGCTTCACAGAGTTAAAGAAGAAAAATCCTAGCTCTAGTACTTGGATACTATCAAGTATTCATGAGATTCCTTGACTTATCCAGAAACTGCAAACCCAGAAGTGTGTCTAAAGCAAGCCCTAACCAGAGACTAGTGAAGTTTCTCAAGCAAGAATTACCATCTTAATCACTTTATAATCCCTCAAATCGAGCATTATATCTGATGTGCGATGCAGCGAAAACAGATCCTGACACGAATTGCAAATAAACCCGAGAAATCTCAAATAGAAAACAATGAGATTACCGTTCATTTCTGACGGCAAGGTTGAGGAGCGCGAGGAGAGAGGCGTGGCGAGCATCAATGTTGGAGGAGATGAGCATAAGGACAAGCGGCGGAATGACTCCGGCGTCAGCAAGTTTGGACCTGGCCGAAGACTTGAGCGGAGAGTTTCTAAGCAGCTTCCTGATTTCCCTGGCGGCTTCAATTCGGAATTCGAGATTTCCATGGAGGAGCTTCTTGGAGAGACATAGAATTAGTAATTCCTTGGTATTTTCAAATGTGTTGGTGGCTTCCTCCTCTGCTCCGTCTTCCGATAGAGTCGCCGTCACGGACTCGCCGGCGATGGAATCCATCACCATATTCTCTCTCGCTCGTTTCGGTCGCTAAGAGCTTGTTGGTTTTCTCTAGTCAAAGATGAAACGACTTATCGAATCTCGTATTTTCTTAACGAATTAAAAGAACAATTACGGTATTAGTTGAAATAGGCTTAATAGTTCTCCAGGTTAGTTAGCTCTCACTCACAACTTACCAAAATTTTAAGAAAGAATTGCTCAAATAGAGCAAAAGTATAGTGTAATTATTAGAATAGTTTTTGTCCAAAAAAAAGAAAGCGGAATGGGTGTAATTACAGTTACACCCTTAAAACAAAAAATTGATGTCTTCTTCTATTTTCTTATTCTTCTCAGATTAGTTTCACACCCGAAAAAGAAAGAAACCTATAGTGTAAACCGTCGTCGTTAACTTCTCTTGATTTTGTTCCGTCCTCGTCTTACTGAACGTGTTCTTCGCTCTATTTCATAATCGTTGTCTTCTTCTTCATCTTGTTCTTCGTACTCGTCGTCTTCATTGTCGGTAAGTTTCTTATTTTCTTTATCCTCTGCTCCTCTTCTGCTTTTTCTTCTTTTTCGTAAGGCATTTGGGTTTACGGTTGACGTAGACAATGGGTTTGCGAGATTTCGATTTTTCAATTTTGCGACATTTGGGTTTTTGTTCTTCACTAACTTATTCTGTGTCTAGTAGATTTCTTCCCCAGTTTGAGCCAATGTGATATAGTTCGTAATTAGTTGTGAGGGTAAGGGTGAAGAAGCGATATGATACGTGTAGTACAGTTAGTATGACGTTGGGTAGAGTTAGGTCGTAGGGGGTATAGTTGGATTATCGTGTGGTAGAGTTAACTTGTTGTGTAGTAGAGTTGGTCTAACGTGTGGTAGAGTTAGATTATAGTGTGGTAGAGTTGGTATGTAGTGTAATAGAGTTAGGTTGTAGTGTGCGGTATAGTTGGATTCCGTGTGGTAGAGTTAGGCTGTCGTATAGTAGAGTTAGATTATCGTGTGGTAGAGTTAACTTGTAGTGTAGTGGAGTTGGTCTGACGTGTGGTAGAGTTAGATTATAGTGTGGTAGAGTTGGTATGTAGTGTAATAGAGTTAGGTTGTAGTGTGCGGTATAGTTGGATTCCGTGTAGTAGAGTTGGTATGTAGTGTAATAGAGTTAGGTTGTAGTGTGCGGTATAGTTGGATTCTGTGTGGTAGAGTTGGTATGTAGTGTAATAGAGTTAGGTTGTGGTGTGGTAGAGTTGGATTACGTGTGGTAGAGTTGGTATGTAGTGTAATAGAGTTAGATTGTAGTGTGGTAGAGTTAGATTATCGTGTGGTAGAGTTAACTAGTAGTGTGGTAGAGTTGGGTTGTTGCGTGGTAGAGTTAGGTTTTAAGAATGTAGAGTTAGGTTTTATAATGCTTATCGTATGTTTTCTTTCATCTTTAGATATGACGTACAAGAAGTACCCGAACAAGTTTCTCACACACGGTGTACAGGTGATGAAGAATTAAATCATCAACCATTTCTGCAATCTAAAAAACATCAGTAATATGATCAAGGGTATTGGTGAGGATGCATACGTAGACATAAAAGAGAACACTTGCGTAGGCGTTTTTCTGAAGCTAGCAGATTCCGAGTTCAACTTTACAGGGAGGCATATACAGTACACGTTGATGAATCTGACTAAGAAGATGTATGAGATTTGAGTGTTGTTTGGGTGTCGCCCTATGAGGTTTTATCTGCACGAGTTTGCTGAAATAACGCAGCTTAATTGCGGTAACTTCGAGAAGGCTTCTAATGGGACAGGTGAAGCGCACAGAGAACTTTGGGAAGATATTGGCTTAGGGATTGGTGAAGGACCAAAATGGGTTGAGTTGAAAGAAATATTGGGGAGATGTAGAGGGTGGTCTTTCGAGAAGAGGAAGATGGCGGGCTTGCTAGTGGTATTGAATGTAGGAGTTTTTGGTTGCCACACAAATAGTAGGCTCCCTTTTAGTGCTGCAAAGTTGGTTGCAGATTTTGAGATGTTCGAGAGGCATCCATGGGGAAGAGTGGCGTTTCTAGAACTGATAAAATCGATCAAAATGACAGGATGCAAAAAGGCTAGTAATTACATAGTACACGGGTTTGTGCACGCACTTCTGATATGGGCATTTGAGTCCATCCCCATAGTCGCAGAAATACTTGGGGAGCAAAGAACATGTGACGTCCCCATTCTACGATGAAGACCCATCAAAAAACAAACCATTGACCTCGAGGACTTGGTGAAGTTGGAGCTAGCAAATAATAATGGAGAGGTAAATTCCTTTTGTAGTAGAGTTCATTTATTCCACTATACATACATGGTAGAGTTAGTCCTCTGTTTGGTCGAGTTGGATCACTTGTATGGTAGAGTTCATTTACGTTTGGTCGAGTTAGATCACTTGTATGGTAGAGTTAGTCCTCTGTTTGGTCGAGTTGAATCGCTTATATGGTAGAGTTCATTTACGTGTAGTAGAGTTCAATAATAAATTACATCTTCTCGTCTACCAGGTACGTCTTAAGCAGCTGACTACACAGCCTCTGGAGATAATGCCTCTATGGCCAAACGATATTGCAGACCACAAAGTGGACACCATGCTTGGAGACATACTTGCCTATAGGCTAGATGAATCCGCTTGGGACAAAAGTAATAAGAGGAAGGCGGATGCTTATGTCGAGGAGAGGATGAGCAAGCGTAGTGCTAGTTCAAAAGTGCAGATGGAGAAAATGAAAGAGAAACAACACAATAAAGAAGAGAAAAAACACAATAAAGTAGAGAAAAAACACAATAAAGAAGTTAAAAACACAAGAAAGAAGAGAAGAAGAGAATTCAGATTAGGATGGATGACTCCACCACCATGCAGGATGTGGTGAGAGTCGTTAAAAAGAAAAAGCGGAAGGCAGAGGAGTCTAGTTTGTTGCTTGACACTCTTAGAGGTCTGACCAGAGCCTTCGAAGGGATGAGACACGATCAGAACGTGTTTGCTGAACATATATATCGTCTTGAGGAGAGTAGGCTCGATACCAGGGCAGAGATCACAATGCTTACTGAGCGCGTGAATAGGCTGGAGCGTAACACCTCAAACAATACAGCCATGATTGAGAGGATTCTTAGGCTAGAAGAGACCAGAGCGCAACCCCCAGTTTATAGCTTGGCGGATGAGGGTGGAGGTCAGACAAGTGCACAACATCAAACTCCTGAAGATGTTAATCGCAAAGGGAGCCTACATCCTGAAGATGTAAGTCGCGAAGATGACGTACAAGGCGATACAATCCATACTCCCGACTCCCCTAATAATAAGGAACTTAATTCGGTACGTAGGGCTCTATTTTGAATGAGACTTACTTTGATTTATTATGTACCAACAAACAACAAACATTACATACATCTTTGTACGAACATACACATAAAAGAATAGTTATATGGTTTGGCGAGTTGTGTTTAACTCTACAAAACAATTATTGTGTTCAAAACAGCTCTTCCAAACCAGTAAAACGAACTCTACCACTATTACCAACTCTACCATATGTGAATCTAACATATTGAGTTGCTCTTCATAGACACCTCCTTGGAAACAGCCAACCCTTGTGGACTCGGAGTCGGGGAAAACACCAAGTGCAGGTTCATGTATTAAACAAACAAATGTGGATGCTCACCTCGACGACACCCAAGTGTCCCCAGCCAGCACTAAACATACCATCCCACCGGACCATGTAATCTTGTTAAAAATTAATCTTACTGGTAGAGTTGGTATGTCTGTTAAATAGAGTTGACATTTTCATATTTTTTGTAGAATAAATGGGTTATCCAGAGTCAGGAGACATCTGACCCTTTGAGCCTGTTATCAAGAGTTATTTGGAATCCAGAAGAACCGCCAAAAGAAGAACTACCTTACGATGTGGAAAAAATTAAGCCAGGAATATCACATATTGGCGTCATAAACCTGGTGGATACTCTCGTAAAGGGTAAACAAACACATGAGGAGTTAATCTTTATGGAAGACGTGTTACCGAAAGAGACTCGGGCACGAGTCCTTGCTACGAATCAGGTACTGTTCATTTTCAACTAGAGTAGAGTTCATTAACCGTTTTATAGAGTTAAGTTTTGGATTGGTAGAGTTAGGCCTCTGTTTGGTCGAGTTGGATCACCTGTATGGTAGAGTTAGTCCTCTGTTTGGGCGAGTTGGATCACCTGTATGGTAGAGTTAGTCCTCTGTTTGGTCGAGTTGGATCACCTTGTACGGTAGAGTTAGTCCTCTGTTTGGTCGAGTTGGATCACCTGTATGGTGGAGTTAGTCCTCCGTTTGTTCGAGTTGGATCAGTCTTACAGTCCCTTCTTTTTACAGGTATCCCCTTTCTAAGGCGGTTCTATTGTTAAGCGGATTCATAAGAATGTTATTCATTCTCGGAGTGTCTATGATCCTTTTTGTCCAATCTCAAAATTAAAAGTACTTCAGTTACGCGACTATGTGAAGCATCAATTGTAAGTACCTACTTTAATGTGCTGTGTGTAACATATCAATTCGTCGATTACGTAAAAAATTGTGATAAATTGTGATAAATTCTGTAGAGAACTCACTAGCGACGGGAAACACAGTCCAAATGCGGATTTCTTCCTCCGCTTGATATGCCCAAAAGAGAAGTGGCCTGTCCCTCGATATGGCTGGCTTCACGATTGCGTACGTTAAAGTGTATTATGACGTAATTTTTGTTTAGTAGAGTTAGATTAGAGCACTAAGCCTGCAGGATGAATCTCCTTCGACAAAGATCCATGCAAACTCCAAGCCCCTACAGGAGTAATCAGCTAGCATGGATTACTTGGGAAACGAGGATACTTTTGTGTGGCCTGGTGGGTTTAAAGATGTATTCGACGACACTGCACCCACATTCAGTGCCACTAGAAAGCAGTGGATGATAGAAGTGGACACCATCTACATCCCTCATAATTTTCAAAACATCCACTGGGTGGCCCTTGAAGTTAATCTCAACGAAAGAAAGATTCGCATTTTTGATTCCGACCCATATTGCACTCCCCCTAGTGCAATGGTAGAGTCATGCAAGTAAGTCCTCTGTTTGGTCGAGTTGGATCATCTGTATGGTAGAGTTAATCCTCTGTTTGGTCGAGTTGGATCACCTATATGGTAGAGTTAGTCCTCTATTTGGTCGAGTTGGATCACCTGTATGGTAGAGTTAGGCCTCTGTTTGGTCGAGTTGGATCATCTGTATGGTAGAGTTAGTCCTCCGTTTGGTCGAGTTGGATCACCTGTATGGTAGAGTTAGGCCTCTGTTTGGTCCAGTTGGATCACCTGTATGGTAGAGTTAGTCCTCCGTTTGTGACCAAGTTTCTTACATTTAGAACAAGCTGAAACTTTTCTTAGACGTTTTTCGGCTGAGAACACTCGAACCAGCTCTTTATCCGCGATTTCTTCGGCCTCCCTGGTTATTGACGCACGTGTGGTGGATTACACACCTTACGACTCACTTCCAATGGAACGGGAAGTGCAGCATCTCTTGCAAAGATATTACCATAGTATGCGTTGTACAGGTAGGTCGTGTGATAGTATGGATGGGTAAGTTCGATCGTCGGCCTTCTACAAGCCTCAGCAACGGCAATGACATGGACACAAGGAATTTTTTCGACATCATACCTCTTGCAAGAATACGTCTTCTCAGTCAAGTTGACTAAATGAGAAGTTTCGGATCGCATAACAACAGCCTGGTGTTCGTCTATGTCCTGCACGTTGTACTGTCTAGGTTCATCGACCCTTGTCTATAATTTATAACAATAATATTAACTCTACTAAAGGGATTGTTAACTCTACTATGAAAGGACTAACTCTACTATGGGCAATGGTAACTCTACCTTTAGGATTTTTTCAACAGATGTTGTTAGAACAGTTAACATAAGAGTGGCCTTCATCTTCCGCTTCGCGAACATCGACCTTATTGCATCTATAAGCTGGACAATGAGAAAAGTTCTTGCTTCCGATTATGCATGGTTTATTGATTCTGCAATGTTCGACGTAGTGAAATTGTATATGTTTTCGGGAAAGTACACTCGACTCCACAACCGCACGTCAGCTTTTATCAAGTAGGCATGAAGCTTTGGATTTAGCGCCTGAATCTGAGCAAGTATAGCGTTGAATTCATCGACCCTAAAAGCGGTGGCAGCTTTCTTGAACAACTTAAACGGCTCGCCACCTCTAAATTTTGACAAAATGTTCTTACGTAGGTGGTAGGTGCAAATACCCTGAGAAGAAAGTGGATACACAATATTTATGGCTTAAGCAATGGATTTATGTTTATATGATATGATGGCAAGTTCTCAGTCATCAGGGATCACATGGTTTAGCTGTCTAAAAAACCATTCCCAAGATTCGTCATTCTCGGTATCAACCACACCAAAAGCCATAGGAAATATGTTGAAGTTATCATCTTGCATGCTAGCGGTTAGTAGAGTACCTTTATACTTCCCTAGCAAAAATGTACCATCGACAACAACAACCTTCCTCATGTAGGGAAAACCCCTAATACTTGCATCGAAGGCGATGAAAAGAAATTTAAACATGTCTTGCCCGTCAACTTCAAGCTTTATTAGAGTTCCGGGATTCTCTCTTCTAATAGCAAACAAGTACGACGAAAGTTCTTCATAACTATTTTCCGAACTTCCAGTAACTAGGGCTCGTGCTTGGCTTAGAGTACGGTGTGCTTTCCAGTACTTCATCTGCATAAAAGTCAGACTTAAATGTCACACTAACTCTACCATACGTCAGACTAACTTTACTACACTGCAATCTAACTCTACCACACACTACAACCTAACTCTACTACACATAATCCAACTCTACCACACTTTTATCTAACTCTACCACACTGTCAGACCAACTCTACTAAAACGTCAGCACTACAATCTAACTCTACTACACTGCAAGCCAACTCTACCAAACGCCAAAACTGCAATCTAACTCTAGCACACTTTACAACCTAACTATACCAAACGACATACTAACTCTACTACACGTAATCCACCTCTACCACACTGTAATCTAACTCTACCACACTGTTAGACCAACTCTACTTAAACTTCAGCACTTCAATCTAACTCTACTACGAAGATTAACTCGACCATGGCGTAAAATTACGTTTGTACATTTAGACCGAATCGCTTGCTCATTGAATCAACAACGTGTTGAGGAAGAACAGATGGCCCAATTCCACCTACAAATTCCAAGTATAACCTTCCCAAGACTTCCGTTGACGCTTGTCATGCACGACCTGTACACTCCGTAACAGAACAACTATGTTCTCCCATATACTTCCGGACAAAGAAACATCCACCGGCGTCGATAGGTGAAGCTCGCACTCTCCACTGATAGTTTGGTACCCAACATTTCACATCCAACACTGTCTTCGATGAAGCAACAACATTGAAGTCAAACCTCTGTAAGACAGAAAATATTTTAAGCCTGGTCATGAGTTCTTTTTTTTGATGAGTATCGTTGCCCAACAACCAATGCGAGTACTGACATCTCTATGTCCAAATACTCAACATTCAAATCCAACCCCGTTGCTTTCTTCGACAGGTTTTTCTTCTTTTCTTCCTTCGATTTTCTACGAACACTGATATAATATTCATCATCCGAGCTTGCGCCATCCATATCATCCTAACAGTCGAATCTGAATTCCACATCCTCGTCCTCAGCATGTTCACTTTCATGTTTCACATTTTTTGGTATACGCTCATTGTTTGGTTCACCTCTACTAAACACTGGATCAACTCTACTACACCGAACAAACGAGGCATCATTCTCCGACTTACATTGGAATTTCTCGTCAACCTTTCTCCAACTACACTGACCTTTTTTAAGGTAACTCAATGAAACACGAGATCTAGTGATAATTTTGACACATAGATGCATTGCTTCTTAACGAAATTGTGAAACAAACACTTGCAATTGTCTATCGTTACTTACAATTACAGGGGGAGTATCTTCTGGTAGTGACTGAATGACAACATTTGGCATGTAGCTTAATTTTAGCTCATAACAATGTGCATCCAAACCAAAATCGGCATAGATCATCTCCTGAAATTCATCGAGTCTTAAATCTTCGACAATGCCTATGATCCGACACCCGTATGACTGGTCCACCAAAAATATCCATCGATTTTCATTAAAACTCCATATCCCACAAACCAAAATGATTTGATCCATAGATCCAAACATAAACAGAAAAAGCAAAGGAGCAGCGAAGAAGTAAAAGAACTTTAAGAAAGCTACAATGGCGTCACTTATGGAGGAATCAGTTGGATGCGCGGCAGATGAGGTAATAACTGAGGGGTAAATATGTAATTTAAGCTCTACTACGAAAGTAGGCTAGGTTTCCAAAACTAACTCTACCAGACTGCACTCTGTCCGTGTGGTAGAGTTGATTAGAGCACAAACAACAACTCTATTATGCTGGAAATCTAACTCTACCAAGCACACTTCACCTCTATCACGCTGGAAATCTAACTCTACTACACACGAAATTTCATTAATGTCAACTCTACTAAGCATACATTAACTCTACTACGCTGGAACTCTAACTCTACCATACTACACTTTGCCTGTGTGGTAGAGTTGATCGCTTACGTGGCAGATTTCATTAATGGCATTTTCGTATTTACATTTTTTTTCCTCATTAGGAAAGGGCAAAATAGTATATATTATATTTAAAAAACTATTCTAATAATTTACAAACATTTGCTCTATTTCAATAATTAATACTTAATTTCGCTCTAATCTAGCAAATCACCCAAATTTTAAGTGTTATAACTTTATGCAAACAAAAAGAGGATGACTTTTTTTTTGTATTTATATTCATGTTTAAACCAATATTGTTGTATATTTTGTTAAATGGAATTTATCAAAATAATCAAATTGAACACTAAATTTTGACAATAATTGATTAAACAATAAAATTTTCATTGATTTCTAATTAAATTTTAAATTTATAGTTAACTAAGCCAATTAATTTTGATTTTGGCAACAACAAATTATATAAATGGTAAAAGTGCACAACCACAATTTATTACTAAGCCAATTAAATTTAAAATTAATATTATTAATGGAAAAATTTAACTCTATTTATGCCAATTAATTCATGTGGTTAAGTGAACTGCTGAGTTTCATTTATGTTTTATGAAACAAAAAAAATCTCATTTACAAACTTTAAATCGAGAGAGGAACGAAACATAATCCTGATTGTGGAAGAAATCTAGCTTTGATTTTCTTGTGTCTTTCAAATGAGTCCAAACTTGTCGGCGCAGTCTGTTAATCAACATGGTGATAGATTTGGATTTTTTCAAAGTATGGATGCGGATTAGATGTGAAAATCCTCACGTCAAGACAAAGGATAACACATGTCGGCCAATTTTTGGATGTGCAAGTGGAGTAGAGGTAAAAATCGAATTGTCATTTCATGTTTGTGTTAGAAACCATTTGTATATTTCAAATAATGTGTAATTGAATTGGTTTTGTTAGAATCATTTGTTCAAATGAGGTTGAGGCGAAGAAGTTGTAGCAACATTGCGGGACTGCAATTGATTGAAATTGAAGTGCATAATGTGATATTCGAGGTTGTCAGTGAGAAGTTGGTGATCAAAGATCTAAAAGAACAGGTGGACAATAGCATAAACATCAAAAATCTGAACATGAAAATGAAATGTTATTTTCTTGTAGTTATTTGCATCTTAATTATTGTCATTGTCTATGTAAACTTTATAGTTGAAGATTTGTTCGCTTTTTTGGTAAGATGAAAATATGTAAGGTGCTAAGAAAATTTTCTATTTTTATGTCATTGGGAATTTTCATCGTAATTGTTGTAGACCTGATCCTGAAATAATAACATCATGTAGCAAAAAGATAATGACAATGGAAATCACTCAATAAACCCTCAATTTTTTACATAGAAGTATTCAAAGATAACATCCCAAATCTACAAATAAAAGACAACATTCGAAGACTGCAAATAAAAGTTCTAGGTTTATAAGTTTGCTTTGTTGCTTTTGTTTCAACACTGTGTTTTAACCTTCACATGTGTTCTGATCAGGCTAAATTTTGTAGGAAGCTTCATGACTCAATGGTATTCAGATCCTACGGTGGGATTTTTGTTCCAAGAGTTGGTTTGTTAGATGTTTTGGTTTTAGTGTGGTTTTTCGCTCAGTGGCATGTTCCAGTTTTCAGCTGGTGTTGTCTTAGGTGTTTGGGAAATCTGACGATGAGATATTATCTGATTGAGCTAAAACTGGGGAGATGTGTTGTTGAATTGTTTAGCTAGGGTTTGTACGGTGGAAATCTAATTTGGTGGTTGGAATCCAAGTGAATGTAGAGTTGTTTGTGACTGCATTTTTCTAGGCTCTTGTAATGCTGTCTTGTTGAACCTTGTTGTATTAGAGATTTCTCTTTGGAGTATTTGTCTCTGTGTTTGTTCTATGTTACAAGGAGGACGCGGTTGTAATTCAAATACATTGGTGACATTGGATTTTTGAGTGGAGTACGGTCCCGTGGTTTTTCCTTCTCACATCGAGGAGGTTTTCCACGTTACATTTTTTTTTGTCTCATTTACTTTCTATTTTGATTGGTTGATGTTATTGTCTGAATATATTTTCTTCACAGGTCACACAAGTGCGAGAAACTCTATTCCACTACGCCTTCGTGTGCTTGTTTCCCAACATAGTGATATCAAAGCTCGTTGGTTCTAAAGCTTTGGATTTGATAACTTTGGGTTATTGGTTTGCTTGTATAAAGGATGAAGGATATAGGAAAAATTATTAGCTTGAATGATGCTAATTATCATATATGGAAAGGAAAGATAAAAAGCATGATGACTGAAAGTTGCTGCCTCGCCAAGTGTGTAGTTTAGTAAGACACTGGGTAGATGATAATGTGTTGCATCATATTGAAAATGACACTAATGTTCTCTCTTTGTGGTTGAATTTGGAGCAGTTATACGCTCGAAATACCATGAATAACAAGATGTACATGATTAAGAAGTTGATTGAGTTGAGGTATCTGGAAGAAACTCCGATGACGGATCACTTGAATGAGTTTCAAGGATTGCTCAATAAGTTATATGTCACGAGTATCAAGTTTGAAGATGACAAAGTTTGTGGCTTCTTGGTACATTACCAAATTTTTGGGAGTTATTCAGATCTTTTTTTGTAACTCTCCATCGGAAGGTGCTATTTCAATGGACGTGGTAAAGAATAATGTCTTGAATGAGGAGACTAGAAGATAGTCAAATCCTAGTTCCTCGCGTTCAGAAGTTCTAGTTACTCAGTTAAGGGGAAGAGGTGTTAAGTCTTCATCTTTCTATTGTATGCAGACTTGGTCACATGAGCGAAAAGGGATTGAATGTGTTGTCTAAGAAGGAGTCAAATCCTAGGATCTACGACTCACACTTGCAAAAGTGTGCACATTGTTTTGTAGGTAAACAACACAGGGTCATGTTCAAGTCTTTTACACCTTCTAGAAAATCTGAGATACTTGATTTGGTACATTCATATGTGTGTGGTCCAATGAAGAAAACATATGTTGGTGGTGCATCATATTTTGTCACGTTCATTGATGACCACTTAGACAATGTTCTTGGGTCTTATATGGTTCCAACAAGCTCAAGAATGCTTGAAACCACTAGTGTATCCTCCATATATGCTCCAATCAAAAAGGTGGTTTGGTTTGGTTCCGTTTAAGGCAAGTCTGAGATCTGCTTGCCTTAAGAGCCTTCAAAATCATGTGTGGTGACCATGAGAAAATTTCAACTACCTATAGGCATCCCTTGAAAGTTTTACAATGGCTTAGCACTCATAGGATCAGGAGGATGCTTCCTTAGTTTGACTTTCCATATATGGTCTCGCCTTTAAACCCCAACGACTCTAAGATCCATGATTCTCCTTTCTTGTCCGTTGGAAATTCATTTTGTGTGATATTTCTTGCTTATTTTAGTAATTTTACCGTTGTAGACACAATAGGGTCGAGTCTTTATAAGCTCAACTCATCTCTTTGTATTTTGGAAGAAAATTTTAAGTAAAACCGTTAAACCTGGAGTTTTTCAAAAAGAATGTGTATTTGTGTTTGTCATTTCTAGTATTAGGTGGATTCCTTAAGTTAGTATGATGTTGTGAGTTTAGTAACTTCTGGATTCAAGTTATCTAGGTTGTGTGTTGTTTAAGTATTCAACAATAAAATCTTTATTTTCACATTATCGCTAGTTCTTGAGAGAATCGACTCACCAAGGTCTTCCTTTAAGTCCATATATGAGGATATCTCCTTCGAGGCCCTTATCGGTTTTCACTATGAAAACCAAGGATCATGTTTTAGGATACTTCAAGCATTTTGTGTCCTTAGTTGAGAGGCAAACAAGAAAGAACTTGATGTGTATCCGCAGTGATAATGGTGGTGAGTACTCTGGACCATTTGATATCTTTTTCAGGTATCATGGTATTAGACATGAGAAAACGCCACCCAAGACTCCATAGTTAAATGGGTTGGCATATGAACAGAACGACTATGTGATGTTCCAAAGAGGTTTTGGACCAATAAGGATGTTTCATATGGTCATTTGAAGGTCTTTTGGTGAAATGCATTTATGCACATTCCCAAAGATGAGAGGTCTAAGCTTAAAATAAAGTTGCAAAGATGTGTGTTCATTGGTTATGGTTAGGAGGATGAGTTTGGATATAGAGTTTATGATCCAGTTGAGAAAGAGCTCATTTGGAGCAGAGTTGTTGTGTTCATGGAAGATTAGATTATTAAGGACATTGAGAAGTCCGGAAAACCAGCTCAGACAGATGATAATCTGATTGATTCAGAGGTTGTTCCTTCTACATCGGTCCACAATTAGGTTGGATGCAAGGTTCATGTAGATACACTTGTTGTAGATGCTCCCGGACATGACGATGAGGTTAGTGGTGATCATGGTGACGATCATGGTGAAATACCAACCATAGAGAACCTACTTGAGGTTATAAGATCTATGAGAGATTGAAGATCGTCGATAAGGTGTGATCCTAGTGAGTATGTTTTACTTACTGATGGGGCAGAACATGAAAGCTTTGATGAAGATGTGGAGGATGAACACAAGGATAAGTGGTGTGGTGCCATGGATTAGGAGATGGATTCATTTGAGTTGGTGAAGTTGCCTAAGGGTAAAAAGGTGTTGCTTAATAAGTTGGCGTATAGGATTAAGCATGATGTGAACAGTTTGCATCCTTGATTCTGGCTAGGCTGGTTGTGAAAGGATTCAGCCAAACGAAGGGAGTTGATTATGATGAGATATTTTGTCATGTTGTGAAGATGTCATCCATTCGGGTTGTACTTGGACTGGCAGCAAGTTTTGATCTAGAGGTTGAGCAAATGGATGTAACGACATCTTTCCTTTATGGTGATTTAATGGAAGATATTTACATAGTACAACTCGAAGGCTTTGTGAAGACATGCAAAGAGGATTTGGTTTATCGTTGGAAGAAAAGTCTTTATTGTTTAAAACATGCACCAAGACAGTGGTATAAGAAGTTTACATTAGTTATGCGGGAGCATGGACATAAGAAAACAACTTCTGATCGTTGTTTGGTTGTGCAAAAGTTTGGTGAGGATGATTTTATCGTCTTGTTATGGTACGTTGATGATATGTTAATTGTTGGCAAGAACACGAGCAGATTTTAGAAGTTGAAGAAGCAGCTTAGTCTTTCGCCAAAAAAGATTTGGGTCCACCAAAATAGATTCTTGATATCAGAATTGTTCGAGATAGAGTTGAGAGGCTGATTCACTTATCTCAGGAGACGTACATTGAGAAGGTAATTCAAAGGTTTCAGATGGATAAGTCTAAAGGTGTTAGCACTCTTGCGACTCACTTTAGAATAAGCAATCAACGGAGTCCAAGTACATATTCAGAGAAGGAATATATGGTGCAACTTCCATATACCTCTGTAGTTGGTAGCTTGATGTATGCCATCGTTTTTACAAGAACAGATATAGGGCATGTTGTTGGTACAGTTAATCATTTTCTTTCCAATCTTGGAAAGGAACATTGGAATGGTGTGAAGTGGATTTTGAGATATCTTCGAGGAACTTCTTATTTGAAACTTACCTTTGGATGTGATAAGCCTTTGCTTATGAGTTACACTAATGCATATATGTCTCGAGATATTTATTCAAGTAAGTCTACTTCGGGTGACTTGGTAGCATTTGCAGGGGGAGATGAGTCGTGGCAGTCAAGGTTACAAAATGTGTTGCAGTTTCTACTCCTAAAGTTTAGTTTATAGCCGCAACAAAAGCTTATAAGGAGTTATTGTGGATGAAGAATTATCTCGATGAGCTTGGTTTCGAGAAGGATAAGTATGCACTGCTTTGTGACAATTAAAGTGCAATTCATTGTGGGAAGAATCCTACATTTTATTCGCGTTCAAAGCAAATTGATATGACGTATCACTGGATGTGGTTTCTGCAAAGGATGTAGAACTTGAAAATCTTCATACAAATGAGAGCTGATATGTTGATGAAGTCAATTCCAAGATAGAAACTTGAAGTTTGTTAAGGGATAGTTAGAATGGTGGTTTCCTCCACCTAGTAGGAGGGAGAGTTTGTTGGTGTTTCTTCTTGTGAGGAAACCATTGAGTTTGGTTATAATAACCAAACTTGGGCCTTAATTTTTCGAGACAATTAATGGGATTGTGTTTGAGCGTACACATATAAAAGCACTCTAGATTAAATGAACAAGTGGAGAACAACCTAAAAATAAAAATGTTGAAAAGTTTGTTCCATCACCTTTGTTTCAAGTCTGTCTTTTAACCTGCAAACGTGTTTTGATCTGGCTTAATTTTTGTGGTAAATTTCATGACTCAGTGGTCTTCAAATGCAACTGTGGGATTTGTGTTTCAACGGTTGGTTTGTGAGATTTTTGTGTTTTAGCGTGGCGGCTGTTCGCTCTATGGCGAGTTCCAGTTTTCAGTAGGTGTTGTTTTGGGTTTATAGAAAATCTGATGGTGAGATCTTATCTGATTGAGCTGCATTTTGGCGGAGGTGTTGTTGAATCGTTTGTCTAGGGTTTGTACGGTGGAGATCTAATTTGGCACCCAGAATCCTAGTTAATTTAAAGTCGTTATGACTGCATATTGCTTGGCTCCTGTATTGCTCTCTTTTTGAAGGTTTTTGTATTAAATTTTACTTTTTGGAGGCTTAATCTCTGTATTTGTTATGTGTTACAAGAAGTACATGGTTGTAACTCAAATACATTGGTGATAGTGGATTTTTTAGTGGACTAAGGTATCGTGGTTTTTCACATCGATAAGGTTTTCACGTTAAAAATTGCTTGTCTGATTTACTTTCTATTTTGATTGGTTGTTGTTATTGCCTGAATATATTTTGCTCACAAGTTTACACAAGCGCAGAAAACTCTATTCTGCTGTGCTATAATGTATTTATTTCTCAATATGGTAAACATATATTTATACTTCTTTTGAACAACTACATAAGTTTTCAAATTAAACAAAATACCTAAAAACTAACTTCTTAGCATAATGGATCAAATGAAACTTTCATGGTTGTGAACAAGCAGAACTTCAAAGCATAAAATGCAAGTTTAAAAACATGTTCAAGACATCGAGCAAAGGTAATGGCTTTCTCTTGATTCAAAGCCACACATTTGCCCATGCTACTACCTAAGCAAAGGCAATATGATTTAAGACATGATTCAAAATATGATTTCTATTTGGAGTACCTAAATATGATTCTAATTTTATTTGTTAAGTTTTATTTTTATTGTACCGGTTAATTCCAATTATAACCGGTCATTTTCGTGTTGTTATCTTCCACATATTTAAGGAATCAGATTTTCTTCTTCAACGATTCTCTCCTAATAGTTTTAGAGATTGTTTTTTTTCTTTCAACAGTTGAATCCATGAAATTTGATATATAATTTAAAATTTAAATTTCATGTATTGTGATTTTTTAGTCTCCTTGCTATAGATTTCAGAACAAAAGTTTCAAACTTTTTATTGATTTTGATTTCCATTAAGGTGTGATTTAGTAAACCAATAGGGAGATTAAGAATAATTTTGAGAGAGGAAATTTCTCTAGTGGTTTTGACTATGTCCACGACAGATGAAATCAAGGATTTTGGAGATAGATGTGCTCAATAGATTTAGGGAAGAAATTGTTTATTTTTTGATTCGGTGATTTAGCTTTTGTCATCGTAAATTTCTTATTGTATGTGATGTCCATGTCTATATGTTTTCTTTGTCTGGATTGTTATGTCTACATTTATATGTTCTTTATTTCTGGATTGTTATGTCCTTGTCTACATTGTTACGACGTGCAAAACTCATATAATATATGCCCACAATCTATTTTGGGAATCATCAAAATTCAAACATGTTTATATATGACATTGTTTTTTCTACCACATCAACTTTGATAAGAATATGTGAAATTGTGATGTCTATATGTGCATGTCCATGTGTTACTTGTGTATGTCCATATTTATATATGTATGTCCTTATCCATCATGTCTTTTGTTCTATGTCCATGTCCATATGTTTATGTTCATCTATATATCTTCATGTTTATGTCCATTTTTGACTTTCTTCATGTCACACATGCGCAATGTTGCAAGGGAAAAAATTGAAACAGCCTAGTTTTAGGAAATATGTGGAGAGGTTTAAAAGAATTGATTTAACCACACCTAATTTCACCATAGTGCACTTATTTTTTCGGTCACTTTTCTTGAAAGCAATCGAGAGTTAAACGTGCTTGAGCTGGAGCACTTAAAGAATGAGTGACCTTCCGGAAAGTGATTTTTGAAACCGTGTGAAAGAGGACAAAACACAGGGAAATATCATGTAATGATTTGTAGGATCAGTAAACAAGTTTTTAAACCCTCCACGACATTGCGTACCGAGAGTTGAACCGGTAAAATGGGCCCACATGCCGGGAAAGGATGTGGGCCCGTTAAGGTGACGTGTCGGAACATTAGAAAAATCATCAACTTCCATATTTCACATTTTCAAACTTGTTTGTGGCATTTATCTGAAACTTTTCCGATGGTATATTTCATCGCTTGTGTCATTTCTAAGAATTACAAACTTACTTTGCGGTTTCAAATTTGTTACAATGTTATATTTTCTTCTTACAAACATAGTTTGATTGACAAAAAAAGGATAACTTCTGAGTTTACCCTTATTACTATTCACATTTTATGAGAACGCAAGTATCTATAACTCTTTAAAAAAACATCACTTTTGCCTATAAAAAGTCCATTTTGCCTTCATATTCTTCATTTTTCTAAAAATTGAACATTTTTTGTAACTATGATTTCTTAAAAGATGAAATCAAAACCCTTGGTTTTAGGCTTCCTAAGAGGTGTAAAGTTTAGTTTTGATAATTGTGTATATTAATAAATGCATTAAATTTGAAGATTTTGAAAAAAAAATATTTAAAGTTGGAGAAGAAGAAGATAAAATCAAAAGAAATTTTATTATTTTTCTTTCGGTTTTGGGTTTAGGCTTCTTAGAAGATTTATGGTATATTTTATTTTTGTTAACGACATATTATATTAACTCAGGTCACAAAGGTAAACAATTACATTAATTTATATACTCTAAACTCCTTAAGGTTATTTCTGGCCACAAACCATTCTTTATGATCTGCATCAGCTTGATTCAGTATAATTCGGGGATTTATATCTTGGTTTGAAAAGCACACAGTATTTTGCGCTTTCCAAATATGCCAAATAATCTATGAGAACCTGTTGGTGTCATCCTGATCCGAAAACCGCCAGAACATATAATCAAGATTATACCAAATAGATTTGCTAGGAAAAAATCAAGCGCAGACGGAATACATGAAAGGGCCTAAAGTTGAATCACTGGTGGACATTCAAAAAGAACATGATTAATATTCTCCTGGTCCGCATAACAACGTGTACATCTAGTATCACAATTAATTCTTCTCTGGGTTAGATTCTATTTCAGTACAACACTTCCCGATAAGGCTTTCCAAATAAAATGTTTGATTTTATTTGGACAACTTAATTTCCAAATCTTGCTAGGCAATGCTAGAAATGTGGGACCAAATCTTGTCATCTCTAGCAAAGAAAAAGATTATGTTATATGATACCCTGATTTGACAGAGTATCTCTCTGTTTTAGAAAGTGTCAACCCCATTAATCCGGTCTATGCCTTCTGGGAATTTGGATGCCCAATATTAGTCTGATATCTCGAGGATCAAAATACTGATGTATTAAAACTTCTTTCCATGTTCCAGATTGCTGATCAATGAATTGGTTAATAGTAAAGTTCAAAAATAAGTGCAGATCTGACCTATATGCAGGCCGGGGAATAATATCTTGTATCCATGGGTCATGCCAGACATTGATCTGTTTACCATCTCCAATCTTTCTAATGATCCATTTTGCCAGCAATGATCGAGCGAAGACAATGCTTCGCCATCCATAGGTAGGAGAATCTTTCATTGTTGCCGTTAATGGGCATTTATCTTTGTAATATATTGCCTTTATCACTTTAGCCAAAAGGGATTCTGGAAAATCCAGAAGTCTCCAAAATTGTTTAGCAAGAAGAGCCGAGTTGAAATCCTCCAAAACTCTGAACCACATTACTCCTTCAAACTTTGGTTTACATAATTCTTTCTATTTTTTCCAATGTATGCCTCTAGATGTTTTGGAGATTGCCCACTTTTGACAGGAATTTTGATGACCAATTAGTTATCCTTTCCTCAAGTTTGTCCCGCACAAAAGCAAAAACTTTCGTTTTGGGTCCTCCTATATTTTCTAGGAGTCCTAGGTATGAACCCATTCCCCCTAAATTATGTATTCCAAGGATTCGCTGGATCTCTAATTTGTGATCCTCTGATACAACATGTCCAAATTGGATAAACTTTAGCAAAATTAATTTGTTGTCTAGGTACTAATTAATACACTTTATGTATTTTTAAGATTTGTTGTGCTTCCTATTTGGTAGCTTTACAAAAAAACAAGCTATCATCCATAAATTAAAGATGAGATACAGCTGGACTAGCACATGCAGTTGATTACCCCGTAATGAAACTCATTTGCTCAGCCTGTTTCAATTTGGCAATGAGAACTTTCATACAAAGGATAAATAGACTGGGTGACAAAGGGTCCCCTTGTCGTAAACCTCGATGAGGAATAATTCTCTCACCCATGACACCGTTAATAATTATCGAATATTCAACACTAGTTATGCAATACATGATATATCTTATCCAACTTGCACAAAATCCTAACTTTCGCAACAAAGTAGCTACAAAATTATATTCTACTATATCATATGGTTTACTCATATCCATTTTTATGGCCATAAATTGCTTGTTCACAACTTTATTAGTTTGTAAGGCATTAAGCATTTCTTGAGCAATCAAAATATTATTTGAAATGAGACGCCCAACAACAAAAGCCGACTATTTTTCAGAAATAAGCTTTGGTAATACTCGTTTAAGTCTCAAATACATCATCTTAGAGATTAGTTTATAGCCAATATTGTATAAACTAATAAGTCTAATATCCACCATCCTAGTTGCTCGGGAAATCTTGAGAATGAGACAAATGTTAGTCTTATTTAATCCTTGCGTAAATGACCTGTGACAGAGAAAGTAATTAACCAAGGAGAGTAAATCATCTTTAGTAATATCCCATGAGTTCTGGAAAAAAGAGAGCAGTCATGCCATAAGTAGATGTTTCTTAACTTCCACTTCATGAGCAGATCTCATCAACAACTAATTATCAAATTTTCTTATCTTAGTCTTTATTTCATTCAAAAGTATATTAGGATTACCGTTACTAGAAAATAGTTCAGAAATATAGAACAAAGCTTTGTTTACTATTTCTTCCTTTGTAACCCAATTTCCACTTGTAGTCATAAGGACAATTATCATATTACAAGCTCGCCGTTGTCTTGTTTGACCGTGAAAGAATCTAGTATATCCATCCCCCTCATGCAGCCATTTATTTTGGCTTTTCTGTTTCCAGTAACCCTCTTCTTCAGCGTAGGCCTGCTTAAGGTTTACATTAGCTTATATTATTGTAGATGTGTCTATTGTGTTGCCATTTTTCCATTCCTCTACAATTTTCTGAAGATCTAGTATTTTTTGGCGTCCTAGTTGTATATTCTTACTCCGCCAGGGAGAAAATTCCCAGCGACATGTTCTAACTTTCCCTACAAATAAAAGTTTCCGGTGACAAGGAAAACTTTTCTAGCTTTTTTCAACTATGTCCTAAAAACCATCCTTATCAATCCATCGATTGTGAAAACATAATTGTTTATTAGGTTTATAAGTCTGGTCGTGAAATCTTCCTAGAATTGGTCGATGATTAGAGCCTATCATTTCCAAATATTGTAGTTCTGACCTTGGGAATAGCTCATGCCAATCACCATTACCATAAACTTTATCAAGAACACAACGTATTATCCCATTGTTTCTGACACCGTGCCATGACCATGAATTCCCTAGCTTTGGGAAACCAATAAGACCACAATCCCTAATCATTTGGTTTAACGTCATGAATGAATTAACATTTCGCAAAGCCCCGCCTTACTTTTCATGATTACCCAAAAGTTCATTGAAGTCTCCTATAATCAAACAAGGAGAGATTCTAAGAATATCCATTCTAGTCAATCTTTCTCAAATATAATCTCTTTTATTTTGAATTGGTTCACCATATAGAAAAGTAATATGCGATCGAACCTTGTGAAGATCCAAAGATATATTTATCATATTTTTATCCTTACAATTTATAGTAACGTTAAATTATCCGAATAAAATAAAGTTAAACCACCACTTAAACATGATTTTTCTACAATACTTAACATTTTGAAACCCAAATGCAATTGTATTTTTTTCCAAAAAAGAAAATTATTCTTTGTTTCTCAAAGAAATAAAAAAAAACCATGTCTGAATTACTTCCAAATATCTCTAAGATAATTAATAGAAATCTTATTACAAATTCCTTGACAATTCCAACATAAAGCCTGAAAAATCATTAAAACAAACTAAAATTTCATGGAGCCTTTATCTTGCTTCTTATATTTTCCCTCCTTAGTCTTAGTATTCCTAGATTTCTTGCGAGGAGACATCTGCTTAATGGTCAACATCTTCTTAGTACACACGCCATGAAGAGGTGTCGAAGACCGAGAAGAAGGCTTATTCGGACCTGGAGGAGGTTTTGTAAGCCTTGCCTCTTCACACTGCTTCAATTTGTGAGCAAATTCCTCATGAATCCTAGCCATCTCAGCCTCTGACAGATTTTGACTACAATACACAACAGCCTCAAAAGCAATTGTATGCAAGACAGAGTCATTCATTCGATCTGGAACAGAATCAGTCATCACCATATTACCACTAACATCATCAGTTTCATCCAATGAGACTAGCATAATATATGTCAGGTATGTCTTCGAACTGGCATCTCCCTCGGAGTCACTCATATTTGCTAAACCAGATTCCAAAGCCGGAGCAGTTCTTGTCACCTTCGCAGCCATGCAAACATTGTCTACATTAGCCTCTAACAATTCATTTTCTTCCTGAAACAAAAGTCTCCACACGTTCTTTGAAGACAAAGATTCCATGGTTGCATCTTTCTTACAATTTTTGGAGAAATATTAGAGAGGGAACCAAAGGAATTACTAAACGCAGAAACCAAATATAAGGGTTTAGAATATACCCCGTATTAGATGTTGAAGGCCGGTTTTGATGAAGCCCCTGAAATATTTTAGACCCCTCACTTATCCCCGATATAACTAGAGACTTAGAGGATTCACCAACATGCATTTTTCCACCAATGATTGCACCTTTGAAACTCTTGTTTCTCACAATAGCACTTGTTTTTCTTTTATTATCAAGCCCCACTTCTTTAACCTCTTGTTTTGCTGTATAACATGAACTAACACCATGTGTCATTTTGTGACAGAGAGGACAAAAGCCTTCTAGCCTCTTATATTCAAACATAATCTATGATTCCCTTCCTTCTTCAAATTCAAGAATATAAGAGAAAATTAACAGTTTAGAACAAGAAAAATCAATGAGGATTTGTCCCTTAATAACCTCAATATTGATCACTGAGCCAATGGAACCTGCCACTAATCTATACACCTCTTCCACTCTATATTCAAACGGGATTCCTCTGATTCTTATCCAAATACGGATTGTGTTTGGATAATCAAAATTGGCCATTGGCGTCCAAGGTGCATAAGACAGCATCCAACCATCAAAATTATTCGAGTTATAGTTAGTGACACCTTCAAAATTTGAGACTAATTAAAATTCAAATTGAAACCGTCTGTTACCTAGGTTAAGGCCATTGACACGTCCCAACAGGTTCCAAAACTGTGGCATACGGAAGATAAAGGTATCCACATTCTGGATAAATGGATTCAAACATCGACACATTAACACTTTAGAACTCCTTGCCAAAAGTGTTGAGTTATCCATCTTTGGAATCTTAATCTTCACCCTTCGTGGACGTGAATTTGATTCAATGGTTTTTTTGTTTAACCTAATTTGAGACCTTCTCAAAACTGGAAAACAAAACAATAACACACAAATTACGATATGACAATAACTAGAATTGTCAAAATGAATAAAAAAGGAGATGATCTACATAACGCAATACTATAAAACCTTTTATAACAAACCAAACTTGGGGATAAGACTTGATATCCTAACCAAATATTTAGGCAATTATGTTTCTTATTATTCTGGAACCGTAACCAACAAATTTTAAACCCCCTGGATAACATATCAAATTTTACAATTGTAATATCTTAAAGATATTTTGACAGAAAGATTCTTCAAAATATTTTTACTAGAACCCATAATGTAAGGAGAATCGAATGTCCAAATAAGAAATCCAATTCAAATTTAAACTATTGTTCACAACATAAGAAGCTCGATAGCTAATACTTATCGTGCCTCCCATGGAACAAGACAAAAATATAAAAAATTAAGTAATGTACCTCTAGCTGAAATGCCATCATTAGAAAACCAGTATGAGATTACTATACCTTGAGCATTAAGAATCATGCTATCCAGTTCACAAGTTGCTGTAGCATATGGAACTAAACTCATCAATTAAAATCTTTATTAATCCACGTAATGTATTCACCAATACAAACCAGAAAACAGAACACATATTCCATATTCTCCATAATACCATTAAGCATAAATTAGTAGAATAAAATGTGATCCTTAAACCTCTACTACGAGTATACTAGAAGAATCAATACTAGTGCTTGCGCAAAGCAGTGATACCATCCTTAGTGATACAAAGAAGTAATGATGTTATTAAAAAACAAGTCATCAAGCAACTGAACCAGAACTATGAGAAGTAGGGTTGAATACTCCCATAGCTCAATGCTAGTATCCAACTTTAGCTTGTCAAACCTTATCAGGATCAAAATGAAAGTAAAATCTCTGAAATTAATTTTATCAGAGATGTTGAAATTATTCCCTTGACTTACTTTAAAAGTTATTGATATAATAAGGAACTCTAGGTTATCATAAGATAGATTGCGACCAACAAATTTGTTTCCAATGTATCTAACTCTATCATCTAGGGAACTAGGCTCAACGAGTACTAACAATAGAAGTTTCAACATGAAACCCTATCATTTGCAATCTTATCACAGAGAAAGTAAAACAATGAACCATAACAGAATGAAGTAATTGGAAATGACTCACCGCAGAAATCACCGAGTCGAAGACAACTGATCTTCCACCAAGAAGACAATCCGACACTCTTGACTAGATCCGTCAAAAAATACTGGAAAACCAAAGACGCCGATTCAAAACTCACAGAGAAAATGAAGCACCCACCCCAAAAATCACCCTCCACTCTCGCCGAAAACCCCAAATTTTAACGATTATCTCTAAACCCTTGTCTCTGAAAATCCCCCTTTTGACAACTTTATTGGAAAAAATTAGCTAGCCCTAATCTTCGGAGAACACCCACCCCGGCTGTTACTCTCGACTCTCCCATACAATCGCCTCCGAATCACACCGGAGACCCCTAAACCTAGGCATATGCATTCGGGTATCCGTTCGGGTTCGAGTTTGGGTCTTTTCGGATTTTGAGTTTTCGGTTCTATTGAATTAGGATTCATTCGGGTATTTCTATTTTTTGGATCGGGTTCGGTTCGTGTATCAATCGGTTTGGATTCGGGTATTTATATATAAATCTATATAAAACTTAAAATAAGTATATAAAGGCTTAAATTTAACAAAAATATTTTGGATACCCGTTCGGTTCTTAATTCGGTTTCGGTGCCGGTTTGGGTTCGAATTTGGTTTTTCGGGTATATAAATATAGGACCCATTAGGATATTTTTTTTTGGATTCGGTTCGGATTCAGTTCCTCTTTCTCGAGTCGGTTTCGGTTCGGATTTCAGATATCGGGTTTTATGCCCAGACCTACCCAAATCTAATGCCTGAAATCGCCTATTTTATCACCTCTTTCTCCAGTGTTTACAGTTAATATCTTTTTTATTAATGAAAAAATATTAGGATATAGTTTTGATAATGTCATATAATATTAAATAAGAAAAGAAGAAAAAATTGGAAAAAAATTGAAAAAGAAAGAGATGAGGGTAGTTTGTCACTAGAAAGTTCCTAAAACACAACTTCGTTGTGCAAAAAGGTCCTATTTTTACAATAATCCAAAAAAAAAAACATAGTTCACCTTCACATTGATAGTAATAACATTGTGTATTTATGTAAGAAGGAAACACAGTTCCAGCATAGAAATTAGAAACGGCATGTTTTCTGCTACAAGTAGATGAATTTTATGTCTCAAGTAGAGGACTATATGTTTATATATGATGCGAGAAAGAGCTGAAAAAGATATGTATCTTTTTTTGTTTAATTAAAATTAGTCAAGATAACATAATATGATGTTTTTAAATATAACCCAGAAAGTGTAACTCTCTTAAATCTTGTTTCCTGCTAGAAATCGGCTATAGAAGTCCAAAGCCTCTCTCGGTTTGTACTCAGGAACCGTATGTCCTGCACCCTGCAATTACCACAAACCATAAACAAAAATTGACCAACTGAACCGAACCGGTTTTTGGTCATTTCGATTTAAGGGGCCGGTTACTATTGTTGAACCAACTGGTATAGTATTTTTGATGGATCCGGTTATCAAATTGATTCAGTTTTGTTCATGGAGACCAAATAGTTATCAAAATTAATTTTCTTCAACAACCAAAGTAAATATATCACACCAAAACGAATGATAGATATTAATTTTTTGGGTAATTTTGATAAAGATTCAATAAATAAAAAACCAATTAGCTGAAAAATCTGAAACATTCGACACGAATAAACCGAACTTGCGTATAATTTCAAGACTTGCCTTTATAGTTAAAAATGTGAGATTATTTGCGTATCCTTGCGTATACCTGCATAAATGTACATGTATAATGTAGAAATATTGAGAGCTCGAGGAAACAAAATCATATTTAGATTAAGAGGTAGAAGATATTACCCTGCAACTTGGTCATTAGAAATCCATGGCCTCCACTCATCAATCACTTTGTATCCAAGAGATTTTGTCCAAGCTTCAGAGCCAGTATATGGAACACACATATCGTGATCCCCACTTCAAACCAAGAACGTTGTTTCATCAGTCTATGGCTTCAGATTCTTACTTATAAAAATTTAGATTACGAACCTGTAAATGAGAGCTCTGTATCCACTTAAAGTGAGGTTGCCTATGGAACCCAATCATGCTTCCTGCATCATGTCTAAATTTGAGTTTTCCAGTACAGAGTGTCCACCTTCCAATCTCACTCTCCTATAAAATTTTCGTAATACATCAATCCACTGTTCTCAAAATGTGCAAATCAATAGGATCAAACAGAGTTTGAGACCTCTTTAGCATGTATTGCTTCACGAACCACTGGATCGTTTAACCAAGCTGTTGCAACTCTATCATCCTGCAAATATCTCAGCTTTGGTTATTACGGGGCATTATTAGAGGCAAGAGGTTTTGGTTTACTTACAATGCAAGGAACAGTTACTTCAGCAAGAAGTTGGGACCAGCTTGGGACAATGCCAGGACGAACAGGCGCACGAACTGGCCAAGCTCTACCAAACATTCTTTTTCTTACAGCTAAAGGTCGTTCAGTTTTTCCGAGCTTATGAAGACTTGAAGGCAACGATCTCATGTCAAATGCAGATAGCGATGTGCCATGGTAACACGGCTCAAGAATGTTGTAAATGTTTAACTTATCAATATCCTAACATGTAAAATCAAAAATCAAAACCATTATCTAAACAGTATTCTTAATTTTTTTTGAAATTGACAAGAAACAGTACATATACATACCTCTGAAACTTTCAAAACTTGTTCCTCACACTCAAGTCCATCTATTTCATAGAAACGTCCCTTGCAAGCTTTTGTAACTTTCTGCAGTTTTTCAGTTTGTGATGTCCTAAGATTTCATACATGAACGAAAAAAGTAAGATTCTCTTACGAAACAAAAGAGAACCTGGAAGAGTTCATCAGAGATGAGTCCCATGCCGTGTGCAAATGGAATAAGAGCATTTCCATCAAATATTTCATCCGCAACTCCATTTCCAACCAAATATCCCTGTCAAAAGCAATACCATATCAACCAAAATCATTATCTAGTTACCTTAAAGTTATGAATCTGAGTTTGACTATTTAATCTCGTTACCTTGAAGTTAAGAGCTGGCTTTACTCCATCTTTGATCCCTGCAACATAAACCCAACAAATGAATACAAAACATGCATCTTCGAATACGAAAAGAGGAGATAGATGCATACCTTTAACAACTTCTAAAGCAAGCGTCGGGACATAGACGTCCGGCATAAGATTCTCCAGCGAAGAAAAGCGGATTTGATTGAAACTCGGGATACATTGGAACCACTGGTGTAAAACATTCCAAGGAAAAGACAACATTAATTCATCCCATAGATAAAACCAAAACGTTTTTAATGATTATATACCTTTAGAAGAAATGCGTGAGAGTCAAACGCGGTTTTAATGTCACCGGTTTCGTAATCAGAATCGTTTGTTTGAGTAAGAGAATCCCACACCAACAGGAGAATCAAGGTATATGATATTAGAAACCTATGATGTAAAAAAAATGCATTAATTCACTACGAAGTGTTTAGATATGTTTATTACAATACTATTAGATATGTTTATTTTTGGAATAATCACCTTGGACCAACTATGAGGATTGAGATGCAAGAGTGGGGGGCTAGAGTTTGTCTTTGATAGTTCAAAATTGAAAGGACCATGCTCATACACAAATCCATCCATGCTTGAACAACCAGGACCACCATTGAGCCAAAGTACGACTGGATCGTTAGAAGGTTTCTTCTCTGATTCAACAAAATAGTACCATAGATTTTTCTCCTCATGGATTGTCACATACCTTAAATAAACAACAAATAAGTAACATAACAAAATTGTAAGTCAATTCATCATAAAAAAAGGAATTCTGATTTTATAATGAAGAGCGAGTTCGATTACCCTGAGTAGTGTTTGGAAGGAAAAACTCCATTGAAGCCCGGAATTTTAGTGATTAGAGAAGATTCAGGAACTGATTGAGTTTTTACAAAAGCGAAAGAGAGTAATGTCATAAAGCCAAGAACTTTGACTAACCAAACCATTGTCAAAGGTAAAAAAAAAGGAAGAAGAACAAATTGAATATCTATTAATCTTGCTTCTTTTATAGAACCAAAAATATCTTGGGAATATATTCTCGTTCATAAACCAACAAATGAAAATGAAAGGTGCAAAATAACTCAGCACGAATTATGGATCAATTTCTGGTAAAAAGAGACAAAAAGATTTGGAGTGATTTAACCGTTAAATAAGAATTTAAATGATTTTGAGATTTTTGATGAATTTAAAATAATTAAAATGATTAACTAAAATTTTAAACAATTGCAGGTGGCTTTTATCTTAGTGTAAGATGATAAGTCTATTAAAAGTAATCACACTTACATAATTAAGAATCAAGTCTTTATATTATATAAGAATTTTTATTGCAGCCGGTCAAGTTGTGAATCAATGTTGACAAAACAAAATTCCTAGATAATCCTACATAAAATTATGGGATTGGTTCTTTGTATTAATAATTAATAAAATCTTCTAAATCTTAATACACTAAACATTTTCAATAAAATAAATTTTAACTAATTTTGTACATTGGATCCAGGAGAGAATTATAAATTCTATGTCCAATAATAATGAATTTTAGAATACATTTTAAATCTTATGATCAAATAATATATGATTTGCCATTTTATCTCATATCACTCTGAATATTCAGTCATTTCACCCTGATATAGCTGGAACAAATTGCATACGCAATTCGATAACTGTTTCTGGATAAATTGCATATGAAATTCTGCAAAAGTTTCAGTTCCCTTAAAAGCAACGATTTTCAGCATTTCTATAAGGATATGCATATATGTATATGTATATAGTATGTATAAGATAGCTTGATTACGTATGTGTTAAGGAGATTAAGTGGCACAACTCTGTCTTGGGACCACTTATTAAAGTAACAAGTGGTTACTTTAAGTGACGACTGGCTTACGAAACGTTGACACGTGGTAGAAGTATGAAAAGTCTTTTTGTTAAATATTGGCGTTTTCTTTAAAAAATTTCTTTAAAATAATTGCAAAATATTAAAAGAGAACTACTATAATAGAACAAAACTTACTTTTAATAATTAGAATATGACAAAAATATTGTGGACTTATTGTTACTAAAATAAAATACTAAAATATACTAAATTTTTAGTGTAAGAAGTAAAATATTAACGATTATGTCATCACATTAACCAAGTCAAATATTCTGAGTACTTTGTAATTATTTGACATATTTTAGTTATTTTTTCAGTCTAATTTTTAAAGTATATACTACTTTTGTAACATTTTAAAGTTGGTATGACTACATATATATTTGTCAAGTAATTATGTCTAATAATTATCTCTTTTATAAATACATAACATAATCAGTTTCCGTGTAAGTAATTTTGGATATAAGTATGCAATATAGTTATGTGATTTAAAACTACATAATTGAATCAATTAGTGTGAAAATTTTCGCATGTCTATCTAGTTTTGTAACATACCTACAAGTGCAATAAGTATGTTACATGTTTTCTTTTAATTTTGTAACACACTTATTAGCTCATTATCATACTTACGAGGTGATAAATATGTCACATATTTGTGTTCGTTAAGAGCTACATATTTATTTTGATTGGATGACAATATAAATTAAGTGGTGAAATTTTAATAACTTGGAATAACACATTTTGGAATGACTACATATGACTATGAATGTGCTTTACTACAATTATATTTAGAATGAATACATATATTTTTTCAACATACTCATCTCTTTGATTACAAACTTATTTTCCTTGTAAAATTCAATCAAGGAAGCTATCCATTACCCAAATAGTTGTGCATGACTTAGAACTCTCAATTCTCAACACGTTCAATAAGGAACATAACATTACAATCTGATTATGGCAAACAATGAATTCTCATTCGACCAATATGATCACAACAAAATAGATTCACATGATACTAAATGATGAGATCGATATCTATTTATACAAGTCTTATATCGAATAACGACACAAACAGACTATGGTAAGTAAGCTTATATGTCCATGTACGCTTGTGCTCTTCTATAAGGCCTTCACATTGGTGAATTCTTGTTCAAAGACCTATATACCAAAATG
>JAKUCM010003587.1:0-17716 GCA_023374145.1 Lepidium sativum
GAGAGAGAGAGAGAAGAGTTACAATATTTCTCTTTCACTTTATCTGTAGCACGACTATCTAAAAGCAGTGATACTGCCAAATCTTCTACCATTTAAGAAAAATCCGATAAATAAGACTCCGCGAAATATGTGACCAGTTGTAGTGCTTGGTTCCTTTCAACATGAAAAATAAGACTCAGTGAAATATGTTGTTGTAAACACATTCCAAGAACACTACAATGAATGGATCAAAGCTTTCATTAGTTAATATTATTGTAGCATTACAAAAATAATATATCAATATTCTCAAAGGATCATCATTTTAAATATATTGGTCGTTTGAAAATATTAGAAATTGCAATTATTTATGTCATCACGAAAGTTTGGTTGTGCTTGGTTGATTTTGGTTGAGATTGTCTATTGTATGGTTGATTTTGGTTGAGCTTTGTTTGATAGTGTGGTTGAATTTCGTGGAGTTAAAAATTCTAGTGTAGTATGTTTCGTTGGGTCTGTTTCAAGGCCGTGTTTGAACTTTCAAACGTGTTCCGATCTTGGTAAAGTTTTGTGGGAAGATTCGTGACTTAGTGGTCTTCAGATCCAATGGTAGAATTATGGTTTCAACGGCTGGTTTGTCAAATATTTGGGTTTTCGCGTGGCTGTTCGCTCTTGTATTACTTTCTTGTTGAAGTTTGGTAAAGCTTTGTTTGATAGTGTGGTTGAGCTTGGTTGAGTTTAGCACAAACCCTATAAGAAAAATTGAAAATTTGAAATCAATAAACATATGCTAATTTAATGCACAAGACCTAATTGAGAAATTCGTAGAAGTAGTCAAAATTTGGAGCATAAGTTTTTCGAAAAAGAAAAAGAAGGGAAGAAGAAGAGAAAAAGAAAAATAAAACGTCATGAAAGAAGAAGAAGAAAAAGAAAACGCCACGAAAGAAGAAGAAGAGAATTTCGAGAAGAAGAAGAAGAAAAAATAAGAAGAAAAAAGAAGAAGAAGAAGTAGAAAATTAGTATTTCTTTTTTTAGTGGCAATTTTGTAAATAAATGGACAAGTCATTCTTTTGTGACTTTTTCTACCCTTTTTTCTCAAATTTTTTGAAGTGTATTTTAGTTATTAGTGTAATTGTAGAGTATTTGAGTCATTATTTCTTATTTATATAACCCACTTTTTTTATTTGCAAGTTTTAATAACCAAAATACCCTTTACCTAATAGAAAAGAAAAAAATAATATTTTTGGTGAGATATGAATAATGTTAATCATTTGTAGACAATATTCTAAGTATTAAAAATAATTATTTTTACCTTTTAAAGGTTTAATATATTAATAAAAAATTGTCTCACTTATCCACAATTTCAAAATTATGGTGAAAGAAACTGAAAATATTAGTTATGTCAATATTGAAATCCTTCACTATGGCAGACTTACAAGAATTCTGCCAAAGTTCTGGTAGATTTCATGCAACTCTGCCAAAGTTTTGGTAGGCTTCTCTCAAATCTGCCATATTTTAGCAGACTTCCCGCAAATCTACTAGATTTTGGTAAACTTCCTGCAAGTCTGCTAGATTTTGGGCAAAATTCTTGTAAGTTTGCCAGCAAGATTGGTAAACTTTCTGCAAGTCTGCCAGATCTCGATAGATTTCCTTCAAATCTGCCAGATTTTTGGCAGACTTGCAGTAATATTACTAGATTAACTTCCTACAAGTTTGCGAGATTTTTGACAGATTTCCTTACAACTTTGAATTTTTTTTCTGGTGGACCAGTTACGCAACAAACATAGATCGATCGGTTGCTTTGTTGAAACTTTTAAGTATTTGTCATTTACTAGTTCAATGTTGTTTTTTCAAACTCTTTCTAGATGTTTGATGATGGATCATCTTAAAATAACCTTTGATATTAAACTTGATGTTCACTAATGCTTAATCATTTAGTTTCTTAAACATTATTTACTATCGATTTCCACTAGAAATAATCAGATTTGTATACAAGAAAAGAGTGTTTGGTGATAATTGAGACTTGAAGAAAAACGTAACACTTCTAGAAAGGTACAAACCAATTGATTTTTACTCGGACTGATCGGTCTGTATCTCTGGAAGTGTTACGTTTTCCAGAGATGTTTGAATCGATTAATCCATGTGTATTACTCGTGAAATTTGCTTTACATTATTATATATGATCCATCTCATTGCAAATACATAGTTTGATGATTAGAGTTGGAGTTGGTATATATTTTTAACAAGTAGATGAACTGATGAAAATAAAATTCAGTTTTGGAAATCCATATTTTTTTGTGGAAATGGTAGAATGAATTCTGATTCCTCAAAATTTATTCAAATTTTACATTATGTTTTTTTGTTTGTCTTCTAAGTCAAAAGGAGTGGGAGGAGGCAAATAAGAAAGATAGGAAACAAGGATCCGCAATAGTTCCGGTTGAACGCCATGTAAGGTGGGACGCCACCTCCACAAGGTACAGTAAAATGCAATGTCGATTCTTCATGGAAGAATGAAGTCATCACGTGTTGATGAGTCCCGACCTGTCGGAACGCATACAGATGACGAGACAGACGAGGGATCAAGTAGCGGAACACAAATACTGCCTAAGTACCGATAATTGACCCAGGAATCACCACTAGATCCAAGACGGCTGCCTGAAAAGTACAGATTCAATGCAATAACTACGCAACCAAGATCCTAGAGTTGTATGACCCACGGTCATACAACCAGTCCGGACGCGAGCCGACGGAGGTTATCCGAACGGTCTTCACCATCACTAGGTGAAGACCCTAAGCCGTTAAGGAAGTCTGGTACTCTTTTTCCTCACCTTGGTTTTGTCCCAAGTAGTTTCCCAAGGGAGGTTTTAACGAGGCCAAGGCACTTAGCGCATGGCCACGCATCTCCGCATGTCGTGGCCATTTCTATCCCTTTCGTTTTTCTAGCCGTTAAGTCTTTTCTGTTTTGTACGGACACATCCTTTTTGTTGACCGCGTCTTTTTGTGTTGACCCAAAATGTTTAGGGCTTTCGGCGCGCCTATAAAAGGGTCTTTTATGTTATTGTAAAAGGGTTAGACTCATTTTGATAAAAGAACTAAGTTTCTATTTTCTCTTTGCGTGTGACTCGCTTAAAAACCCTTAGCCACCGTCGAACCGGGCTCACAGCGGCTAAGCCTGACCGTATCGTGAGTAGAGCCATCATTCACGTGTCGTCACTTCGATCATTTCCCTCTTTTCGTTCCATACCGCAACCATTCCCTCAGAGGTTTCAGATTGAGACTTATCTGAACCTCTTCCACCTTCGCAACGCTTATCGCCCGATTTCAGACTTTCCGTACCATTTCCGACAAGATGTTCATCTTGCAAACCCCTCCTTGACCGTGTGACGCGTCACGTGTGGTGTAGTGCGGATCCGTAGAGACAGCAAAGGACGAGTGAAGTGGATTGGTGGCAAAACATATCCCAAACTGAGATCACCACCCTAAGCCGAAGCTACAACTCTTACATGGGCTATGACATGTTTGGATAATCTTGATTGTAAGCAAGTGTGTTTTTAGAGTGACTCAAGCAACATTGTAGCCGCTGTCACTAGACAGGAAGAATGGCCGAGATTAACGAGCTTCACAAGCGAGATCACAGACCAATGGAGACAGCTCCAAGTTACCTTTAGACATATTGTTAGGTCAGTTAATAATTGTGCTGATTTTACTGCTAGTCGTTTTTTTAGAGGCGGAGAGACCTTAGAATTTATATATAATTATTTAGTCTCCGAAAATCTCAAAAAGTAAGTGTGTACTTACTGTTCTAATTAGGTTGGTGAAATTGGCTTAGTCTTTTGTTTGTCGCCGATTTCATTGTTTATTTTATATCTTATAAATTACTTTTCTGAGCTAATGGGCCACAAATTTTGAGTTGATATTGGGGCCCACTTAAAGTTTAGGTCAGCCCCTATATCTTACTTATCCAATTTCATTTCAGTGTTTTTTGTTCGCTTCTTATTTAGTTTAAATAATATAATAAGATTTAGTCCGACAAACAAATCTCTATATTCCTATTTTTTTCCTTTATCATTATGAGGATTGAGATACATAGGCGTTTACCAAAGTCATATAGAAAAACACTAGTTTTCATATAAAATTTATAAATTAATAGCACACTATATTGAATGAAAATTTGCACTTTGTAAGATTATCTACTTAGAGCATGAACAATGCACTTGATTTAGAGTATCTAATTTTTGGTTTTATAATTTTTTAATCAGATTTGGAGTATCTATTTAAGATACATATCTTAAATAGGAGACACAAGATACATATCTTAAATAGTTTTAATATTATAAAATTGGTTTAGATACCCAATTGGATATCTACCATTGCACATGGTCTTAAAACTTGTTTTGGTAGCATTAAAAATAAATGAAAAGTAACATATTGACCAATTTTCCATTCCAAGGACTTGAAAATTTGTTTGAGTTTTTTGAGTGATACGAAAATTATATATACAAAAGCATGAGAGTATCTGATCATAGATACTTATTTAAATTTATAAAATACAAGATTTGAGCTGAAAATCTATAGTAAACTCATCCAATCAAAGACAATGAAGATGAACAAGCCTTAAACATAGTTTGGTAACAAACAATCACATTTACAAAGTGGAAAAAAACATATTGAGCAACATCTTCAAACTCTGTTACTATTACAACTAACTCACTGCAACTAAACAAACTAGGCAAGATCAAAGCACCAGGCTTTTATCGATTTGTTTTCGCGTTTGTTGGTTCGCTATATTACATAAGATCAAAGCTGCATTTCAGGAAAAGAAAAACTGTAAAAAGCTTAGTCTTGCTAATGATGATGATTAGACTTCTGCAGTTTCAACTTCAGGGTGGTAATACAGCATCTCATTCCACATCATCTGTCTGATCACTCTTTCCTCCATTTTCTCATCTATGCCCAGAGAGATTGGGACATGTGCAGGGGGATTGGAACTAGGATCAAACAAGCCTGCCATGTAAGGGTGTAAGAGTGCGTCGGTTACAGAGATTCTTTTGGTTGGATCGAACACAAGCATCTTCTGTAACAAATCTATAGCTAAAGGATTGGCTTGTGGGTAGAGATTGGAGAGATGAGTTCCTCTTGAGAAAGGAAGAGACTTTATAAACCTTCGAGCTTTCGGGTTGTCTATGAACCGTATATCTGATTCTATCTGATTCTTGTTGGCTACCAACAACATTGATGATTAGCTTAAGCTGGTTGAGACATTCTGTTCCTGGAAAAATTGGTCTTCTGCCAAGAATCTCAGCGAATATGCATCCAACTGACCAGACATCAATGGAGGTTCCATAGTTATCACAGCAAAGAAGGAGTTCAGGTGCTCGGTACCAACGTGTAACCACATACTCAGTCATGAACTGTTCATTTCCTTGGCTCGTTCTCGCCAATCCGAAATCACAAATCTTAAGGTCGCAATTGGCATTGACTAAGAGGTTACCAGGCTTCAAATCCCGGTGTAGTATGTTCGCAGAGTGAAGATACTTCAATCCTCTAAGCAACTAGCATAAACAACACAAAACTTATGTCAATAACCAAACGAAAATACCCAAAAATGTAGACTCACTAAAGGGACTTACGTTACCTGAAACAAGAAGTATTTGCAGTGATCATCAGAAAGAGACTGCGAGGATTTAATGATCTGATGAAGATCAGTATCCATCAACTCATAAACCAAATACACATCTTTAAAACTTGATCTATGAGCAGGCAACATAACATCTTTAAGTGCAATCACATTATCATGCCTCACATGCCTAAGAAGCTTGAGTTCTCTCAACGTCCTCAATGCATCAACTCGATTGTCAAACACATTGTGAATCTTTTTAATGGCAACTCTCTCGTTAGTCTCTCGGTTTATAGAAGAACAAACCACACCATAAGCTCCTCTTCCAATGGGTTTAATAGGAACATACTTAGTATCGATTTCAAACAATGTTTGCCACATCGAGTAGTAATGTTTCCCTTGTTGTTTAACCCCATTTGGTGGCTCAACTAGCATCGCCATTTTTATCTGCTAAATCAAAAACCCAATTTTGAACAAGGGTTTATAGAGATTTTTCGAAATTTTAGGGATTTACGAATCATTGAAGGTTTTTTTCTCCTTTACGTGTTCAAAAAGTGAAATTAAACTAAAATAATTATCTTTTTTCTTCTTTTATCACTTTCCTTTACTTAGCTATCAATCTTACTACTCCCCAAAAACAAAAACAAAAAGTAAACTTTCGAATATAATCATAATCAACTCTTTATCAAAATCAAAATTCAGAATTCAATTATGTAGATAAGAAACAAACAGAAGAAGAGATCGAAATTCATTACCAAAACTGTAATTACAGAAGTTAAATCGTTGTTGTGTAGGTGATCAGAGAAAGAAGAGAAGGGTACGATTGGATCTGAATTGAGATTGCTTCTTCATAGCTGAATTCGAAGATATAAGAGAAAGAGAGTTAGGAAGTGGTGAGACCCATACGGGAATGTTAGGGAAGATTAAGATGAAGAAGAAGATGAAGAAAGGAAGCAAAATACGTTGGTTGATGAAGAAGCTTTTGGTTACTTCTTTTCTTTCCTTTTTTCCGTAAATAAAATAAATTAATGAAGTCTTCTTATTACGAAAACGACATTCTTGGTAGATATTTTGTCAAAAGCTTCAGTAACAAACTATCTTCAGTTTAATGATTTATATAAATATTTCAATCTTCTTCTTTTATGTCAACTGAATTTTATCAATAAAAATTTACAATTACAACAAAAATTTACGTATAATACAAAAAAACTTTAAAAATACATATTTACTAATAAATATATATTTTACCAATCTTCATCGCACAAAATCAACGAAATTTATTTGTTCATTGTTTATAACTAATACGGATAAAATCAACAATTATCAATCAATCAATGCCAATATTTTGCTACAAAATATTGGTAATTTTGGTTAAACAAAACATTAATTAAATTAAGAAAATCATAACCAATGGTCTAGCATATATATATATCCCAATCTTGTATTTTTCTCAATATGTTAATTTTTATGGATTTATATTAAAAAATGTTATTATACGTAAATTTATTATAACAGGTAATATTTAATTTAATGGTAATAAAGACAAACATATATTATAGAAGCAATGATCGATAATTATTATTTGTTGATACATATACACGTAGACGAAAGTGTTAAATTGAGGGTTTGAATGGATCAAGTAACCGGCTAACCACGTGGGTGTGGTAGAAAGTAAGACGTGGCAAATGTAGATTGGCGGCAGTTTCTTGTTGTCCGAACCGAAGTTTCCACTGAGAGCTGGTGCTGCTTAAACCTAACTTAAAGTCTCCCAAAAGTACGTCAACTATATCATTACCTTATAGATAAACCCTCTAACTCGCACGGAGGCTTTCTGATTGGGGAAAAATAAAAGTTAAAGTGTGGCTGCTGGGATTCGAGCCCAGGTCTCCACGGCCACAACGTGGAATTCTTACCACTAAACTACAGCCACTTTGCTGTTTTGTTCTGTACTGTAAATTATATTATTAGTAACTTTAGTTTTTGTTCTTTAGATTGCAATACTTTTTTAGTTTTGAACTATTTCGGTTTTCTTTTTTTCATTCCAACTTTAAATTTTAGAAAATTTTCACTTGGCAATGCTGTTTAACAAGAGCACTAAGAAAATGAATGTGGTTTATAACTGAATGATTTAAGATAACAAAGGGTTTGTAATAAAAGTCAGATTAAAATTGATTGATAATGTTATTAAATAAAATTTAATAAGTTTCTCTATACAAACGACAAGTGTTTTAAATTTTCTATTTGGAAATGATTGTTCAAACGACAATAAATAAATCCAAATGACCTTATATTTTCAAAATTTGTTTCAAACACTCTTTTCAAATAAAATATTGATTGGTAAAAACCTAGGTATATTGAAATATTGATTTGAGTGATCTGAATTTAAGTGACAAATTATCTGTTATTCAAATTAGAATTTCTAAAACTTCTAAAACTAAGTGTTATTAAATTAGTGATTTTAAAAAACAAATCATATCTACTATTATCTTAAAAAGTTAAATATAATACAATTTTAGGTGATTCTCTGCGATTTTAGAATTATTTAGAAGATTTTCTTATTTTAAACACACAAAACTCTCAAAATCTTATAGTTTTAGATGGATTTTTGTCATAAATCATAAAAACTTATTTAGATTCATCTAAAATCATCTGAAATTCATAAAATCTAAATCATTCATAATTATTTAAAATTCATAATTCAATATATACTCACTAAATATATACTAACGACAATAAATGGCCGTTTGGATGCTACGAGTAGATCTTTGTATTAAACCACACTGAAGTAACATTTCTTAATGATTTCTTTTTCTTTTTTACAGTTGAAAATTTTAATATCACGGATGGTCTTGGTAAGTAACAACTACCTAGTAAGATATATGTACAAGAATTTTAAAAATATTCTTTGTTTTACACTCTCTTAAGTTGATATTCCTCTGACTTTGATTCCTTTGGAGGCTTCGTCTTTGTCAGAAATTCCTCAGTCACCAATTGAACTACACAGAGAAGTAAACAGAAAATCCAGTTAATGGTAACTGTACATAATACAAGTACTCGGAAGCTTTTAATTTGAACACAAACCATCTTCTTCTTTTTCTTCTTTTTCTCTACGTATGCCACGAGAGCCTCTTGTCGACCAAGAGAATCTTCTAAAGCCTGTAAAGAACCAAGAGCTCTTTAATGAGATATTGAGAGACTAACATTGAATGCATAGATAAAGTTGTTTCTTTTAGTGTTACCTTCTTGGTTGCAGCAAGCTCTTGTTCCATGGTATTGGTCCGGCTAATAGTATCATTAAGCATTTCTTCCTTCTCAGGAGGCATAGTTACTGGCTGTGCACTCAAGATGGTAACTTTCTTCTCGAGTTCAGCCACTCGTTTCATGACTTCCATGAAATCTTCCCCTGAGAAAGTAGTTGTTGCTTTTTTCTCTGACTGCATCGAGCTGTCACTGCCGTAATTTGGGCCAGAGTATATGGTAGACTCTGTCAACTTCCTTGGAACGTTTTTACTCACTTTAATCATGGTGACTACACCCATTACAAAAGCCATAACGCCAGTGAGAATTGGAGACCTCCCGTTTATATTTGTAGCTTTACAAGCCTCTTGAATGGCCCGAACATCTCCTGTTCAAAGATATGAAAGTATTTAAACTCAAGATGTATTTGTCTCTCTAGTTGTTGTGTTTTCTACCAATGAGTATAAACTAATTAACGTCATTCCAACATATCAGTTACTTCAATATTGCAATTAAGGGATGGATAAGATCGTTTATACGTTTTGAGAGGGAGAATTTATGAGCTTCTGGTATGTTCCAAGCTGGATGAGCAACCACCACCTGAGATGAGAGGAGAAATGTTACAAGAATATCACATCAGATGCAAGTACTTTGGTTATTTGACAACAAGAGTTTGAAGCGTCACATACAGTCCCCAAGTAAGTAAGTCATTCATACATTTTTAGAAGGAGAGGGCTGAGAATGGTCAATTTTAGGAGCTGCTTTAGCTGCAAAGCCAGTTTCCTGGGAGATCATATAAGTTATAACACGAATGAGTGATTCAAAGACTTGCAGAAGAATAAAGTTACTAGTGCATGTAGATCAGCTCAAGGAAAGCAAGACCTTGGAGTCCACATCCACATTGTCTTCCTCTAAGATAGTATCCTCTGCAGCATTATTAGCTTGAGATCCCTTTGAGCATTTGTGGTCGCCATTTTTCACCATCTATAGTTCAATAGAGTGAATCAGCTTGGTTTTCATAGAAAGAGCTAACCAGGAACGTTCTTGTTGATATAGTAGATCAATGAGCTTGTAGAAAACAGACCTTCATAATATCTGGATTGTTCCATGGCCCTTTGTCCGAACGCATGCAACCGCCACTGTGAGCACAAGTACAAGAACCTCCCAGGAACTCTGGCAACTCACTGATACAAGAAAAATGGGAATTCAGTTTTCTGTAGCTAGCTTGAATAATATAATAACACTTGAAAATATAATAATCTATAAAAAAGGTGAGCGGAAACTCTTTTCAGAGCTCACCTAGCATCAATTATTTCAAGCAACTTGCTTTGGTACTTGTTACCAAGAACCTGAACATCAAATTAGCTAATTAGTTAATAATTCTTTCAATAAGCACAGCCAGAAGAGATATCAGAAAGGGTTTGGATGCTTGCGTTAATCTTTGCTGTAGTCTTTGGGTCAAGAAATGACTTAACCGTGCTCCACAACATCCTAAATCCTGAGCCAGCATTGATAATAAACATCCTGTTCAAGGTCTGAGTAGAAGACAGATAAACGAGAAGACCAAAAATTATATAAAGAGACGACCGAACGATAAACCAACAGTGATAACATATAGAAAGTGCACCTCAGGATAGTTGTCACCATCAATCTTCTGAAGACGAGTAACCAAATCCCTTGCTGCTTTGTTGAAGTTTTTAAGCCCCTGTTATAACCAGTTAAGATTCATGAATAATGTGTTATACACTATTAAATTTGGTCAATTCTACACTCAGGTTGTGTTGGAAGTAAGTTATTAACGTACCACTCCTTGAACATCAAGTATTGTTGTACTTTGATCAATGAGCTTCTTTGCTGCGATGGTACATGCTGGGAACTTAACATCGAAAGTCCTCTCAAACTCCATTACATGATAGTTAACATATCTATCCATAGTTGTAACTTGCATCAACTTGGTAGAATCTACTTGACCAAGCCTCTCAATGTACACAGGTCTTCCTTCTTTGTCGACTCCATGGTGTCCTTGAGGGTAGTATTTCAACACTTCATCTATTTCCTTGAATTCAAATTCCTAAGATTTACATAGACAAACGTTGTTCGATCACATTTCACTTTCATGAATTACATAAAGCTCTATGAGAACACTTATATTTACCTCCATAACAGTATCAGCACCAAAGTCCTTTCTCCATCTAAGCATATCAGACCACATTTGTTTGGTTTTGTCCAGATCAAATTTTCTAGCCTTCAAAAACCTGCAAATACAAAAGAATCAAAGAACATACAAACTTAAGTATGAACATGGCATGATCTTGCTCTCTCTCTCTCTCTCTCTCTCTCTCTCTCTCTCTCTCTCATATCAGCTCACCTAAGCATCATATGGTAATCATCATGTTTATCCGGAAGTAATTCATCGAGAATAAGCACTTGGCGAAATGCATCAACTGCTTTCATTTCTTCTGTGTCATGCTCATCTTCAATCTCCACAGACATCACTTTGCTACTTTTTCTCCTCTTTGTCATGGAATATCTTAACTTTACAGAACTCCCCACCTTGAAGGAACTCCTCTTCTTAAAAGAATGCACATTGGGTTTATCTCCATGAACCAAAACCACTTAACATCAAAAAGATGAAACAGGAGACAAATTCACAGAGAATCAGTGACAAATACAACAAAGACTTACCAATGGAGATAGACATGGTGTCTTAATAATGTATGAATAGAGAGATAGAGGCTGGCGAGACGAACACTCTAGCTAAAAGAGTAATCTTTATTATAATAATTGAAATTAGTCTTCGCTCTCCAAAATGCCTGGAAACATTCACATCCAAAATTTCAAAACTCCACAAATCAAAAGCACAAAATGACAGATTCGAAACACATTCAATTCAAAGACACAATCTTTAACCCTAATCTTAAACCTATCAATTCAAATCAGATATTATACAATCCCAAAATCGAAATGCTGGTGTTGGTAGGCATGATTTCAGAAGAAGTTTATCAATCTTTTCTAAGAGAAACAAACACAAATGCAGGAGAATTGATCGTAACGAAAAATACAGAGGAAAAATGAAAAATTTACCTCTGCAAAGATGGAATGAGAGAATGGTGACAGATAAAAAAGGAGAATGACATAGCCCTGAAAACTCCCAACCCCAAGTTTTGTGTTGTCTCTTGACCAACCATTAATGGCTTCTCCATTTGCTCTTCTCTCTCTTTCTCTGTTCTTTGAACATTCGACATTTATATATATAGAAACAGAGGGAAGAAATATAAATGACACGTGTATACATCAAAATAGAGTGCAAAGTCGTTTATCAATGAAGAGGAAGGAGTGGACATGGCACTTATTCTAATTGCTTCTATATACTTCCAAGCTTCTGTCTAAAAGGGGAAAGTTTAGAACCAGACAAACTTTATTTATTTGGTTAAGTGCTGATTACAACCTCAACTACACAAAAGACACATCTCTTAACTAATAAGTTTTGCCTTTTCCTTTTCGTTTACCAGCTTTCTTCCTCTTTACAAACTTTAAAGACTCATTATGCTTTTCGTCATCATCGTCAATTACTTTACAGATAGATTCCTTCTTCTTGGCCTCACTTTTCTCAACTTTCCTCTTCTCAACAAAGCTCATTACTCCACGAAGAACAACATCAGTGTCATCGTCTTGCATCAACTCTTCAGCTAACTCTGCTGGAGTAACCTCTGTTGAATCAATCAGCTCCTCGATTTCCTCACAAAGTGGATGGTTTAATCCATCTAAACCAAGATAGTTAGAGACCAATATCCTAAATCCTGAACCTGTACAATAAGACATGTTTATATGCATATCCATTCTTCCAGGACGTAACAGAGCAGGATCAAGCCTTTCTTTGTGGTTGGTTGTGAACACAATGATTCTCTCATCCCCAAAACTTGACCATAACCCATCAATGAAATTCAAAATCCCTGACAGAGTCACCTGATTCAAGTCAATATCACAGTTAGAACTAAGACCCAAGTAATTCTCACATAACCAAAACCAATGACAAATCCATAAAGATCCCACCTTTCCTTTTGCAGTTGGACCTTCTTCATCTTCCTCAACTTCTCTATTACTCACCTCAGCTTCTCTATCTCTTACCTCAGGATTACAATCAATATCCTCAATCACCAAAATCGAACGATTCGTTGTGGACAACAAAACTCTCTTCAAATCACCATTGTCATAAATACTACTAAGATCAAGATCAAACACATCGAACTTGAGGTAATTAGCCATTGCAGCAATCAAACTTGATTTACCAGTTCCTGGAGGTCCAAACAACAAGTAACCTCTTTTCCAAGCTTTACCAACTCTCTTGTAAAACTCTTTTCTTTTAAGAAACCTCTCCAAATCATCGATTATCTTCTTCTTAGCAACTGGATCCATGGCCAAAGTCTCAAATGTCGATGGATGCTCGAGATTGATACATCCCCAAGTACCACCAGCACATCCATCATCGTTATCGCTAGCATACACATCTCTGCTATAAAAAGCTTCACCACTCTCAAATTCCTCTTGATTTCTTCTGATTCCTCCACAACATGGCTCAAATAAGAACCCATGATCTTCTCCCTAAGCCTCTTCTCGAATGTGAGCTCGTAGTACCCGTTTCACTTTATCGCCCTTCTCGTTCTCCGACTGAACATAACTCCATTTCACCTCAGAACCCTCGAAAGTATCAAAGATCTCTTCTCCTTTCTCGATCGAGATTGTGAAATGCTTCTGTTTAGGAAGCTTTCCGACGCGTAAACGCTCTGTATCAGGGCTGATTTTGTTCGAAGATACATCTCCGCCGCGTCGTACACTTGATTCCTGTTAAATCCGAAGAGTTCATCAACAACTACAGTAAGATTCTTCGATTTCGGAGTAAAAAACCGATCGAATAAGCCGGCGAAGTAGGATCGAAGCTTCTCTGGTACAAAATCATTGAGCATAGATCTAAAGAGCATTAAGAATCCGGTTAAGAAGCGTACGCTGAGAACAGAGAAGAAGGTGAGAGAGAGAAATCAGATGAAAGAAACATCTTTGCGTTGTAAGAAAAAGAATCAGAACTTTGGGGTTTGTGTTTCTTCTCCGGTGAGAGATTCAAGGTGAGTATTTTAGAAGTGATTGATGGATGAGTAAACTGATAGAACGAAGTAGTTGTTTATATAGAACACACTGACACGCACATGGCAAATATTTTTAATTTTGTTTTTTTTTATTTCATTAATTATTTTATGACTTTTATATTATCTATTCACATTAACATATTTTGGAAAATTTTGGCAAAAAATAATAAAATAATAAAGAAAGACTTCTCGAAGAAAGAAACTTGGAAAGGAAGGAAGCTTGCGTTGCAAGGCGACGATGTGAGAATTTTCACAAATAAGACAATGATTTGGTCCGTCTATGAAGCAGAACAAATATGAACACCTCAAAGTACATTAACTCATTAAAGTACTAAAGAATTACATATATACAAAAACGATGTCTAATTATTGAAATAGTTTTTGTTGGAGAAAAAATGAAGCAAATAGTGTAGTTATGATTAAACCCTTTTAATTAGAAAAAAACATTGAAAATGAGGAACTATCGTGGACGGTTCTTTTTATTTTTCAACGTTTTTGATTAATAAAATGTTCTTATTAATTAACAAAAAATTTCAAAATTATTTTTACAACGTTTTGAAAGTTTTTAATAACTTTAAATATTGTGTAATATAAAAAATAATTTTTAAAAGTTTTGTGTTTTTTAAAATGTTTTATAAATTATTTATTGAATTTAATAAATTTTAACAAAATGCTTTTGTTTGTAAAATGATTTATAAAAACGTTTTTGTTTAACCAAATGTTTTAAATAATTAATAAAAAAATTCAAATAATATTGAAAACACTTTAAATAATAAATAAAAATTCAAATAATTTCGAAAATCGAATTTGTATTTGGTAGAGTTGATAGTTCTTTTTGATAAAGTTGATGTGATGTTTAGTAAAGATGATTTCTATTTGGTAGAGTTGATAGTTCTTTTAAATAGAGTTAGCGTTATGTTTAGTAGAATTAATTTGTATTTAGTAGAATTGATAATTCTTTTCATAGAGTTGACATTATGTTTAGTAGAGTTGATTTGTATTTGGTAGAGTTGATAGTCTTTTTTGATAGAGTTGACGTTATGTTTAGTAGAGTTGATTTATATTTGGTAAAGTAAGTTCTTTTTGATACAGTTGACGTTATGTTTTGTAGAGTTGATTTGAATTTCTTTTTAATTTTTCAAACGTTTTTGATTAACAAAACAATTTTACTATTAACAAAAAAAAACTGAAATTATTTTTAAAATGTTTTTGAACTTTTTTAATAATTTTTAATTATTGTGTAATTCAAAAAATAATTTTTAAAAGTTTTATATCTCTTAAAATTTTTTTGTAAATTACATATAAAATTTAGAGTAGAAAAATTATATTTTTTTTGGAAATTATTTATTGAATTCAGTAAATTTTAACAAAATGCTTTTCTTTGTAAAATGATTTTTAAAAAACGTTTTTTGTTTAACCAAATGTTTTTAATAATTAATAAATAATTTCGATTTAAAAAAAACATTAAATAATTTGAAAACATTTTTTAATTTAAAATTTTCTTTTTAGTAATTAGAAAGTTTATTTTTAATAATTATAAACCGTTTTTGGAAATTATTTTAATGAATTTAGTAAATTTTAATAAAAATATTTTCTTTACAAATGATTTTGAAAAAATATTTTTTGTTTAACAAAACATTTTAAATAATAATAAAAAAATTCAGATAATTTCGAAAATTGAATTTATATTTGTTAGAGTTGATAGTTGTTTTTTGATAGAGTTGATGTGATGTTTATTAGAGTTGATAGTTTTTTTATAGAGTTAACGTTATGTTTAGTAGAGTTGATTTGTATTTGGTAGAGTTGATATTCTTTTTGATAGAGTTAATATTATGTTTAGTAGAGTTGATTTGTATTGGTAGAGTTAATAGTTCTTTTTAATAGAGTTGATGTGATGTTTAGTAGAGTTGATTTGTATGTGGTGTTGATAGTTCTTTTTATAGAGTTGACATTGTTTTAGTGGAGTTGATTTGTATTTGGTTGAGTTGATAATTCTTTTGGTAGAGTTGACATTATGTTTAATAGAGTTGATAGTCATTTTTGATAGAGTTGACATTATGTTTAGTAGAGTTGATTTGATTTTTTTTTAAAAAATTCAAACTTTTTTTATTAACAAAACGTTTTTACTAATTAACAAAAAAATTCAAGTTATTTTTAATACGTTTTTGAAATTTTTTAATAATATTTAAATATCGTGTAATTTTAAAAAAATATTTTAAAAGTTTGATATTTTTAAAAAAAAATTTGTAAATAACTTAAAAGATTTATAGAGTTGAAAAAATATAAAATATTTTTGGAAATTATTTTTTGAATTCAATAAATTTTAACAAAATACATTTTTGTAAAATGATTTTTAAGAAACTTTTTTTTGTTTAACCAAATACTTTTCATAATTAATAAAAAAAAATCAAATAATTTTGAAAACATTTTTAAATTAAATTTATTATGTATATGTAGAATATTCACAAATATAGTGATGATAAGTATCTTAATATTTACATGAGCATCACATATAATAAAGATGAAAGTTTCGAATAAGTTAAACATTTCATTCCTAATGATTAAATATTGTAATAGATTTGAACGTATTTTATTTAATTTCATATGTAATAAAGTTCAGTTTGGTGTAAGTAGAGTTTAATTAAGTATAGTAGAGTTCATTTTGGTATAGTAGAGTTCAGTTAAGTGGAGTAGAGTTCAATTTGGTATAGTAGAGTTAAGTTAAGTGTAGTAGAGTTAAGTTAAGTGTAGTAGAGTTAAATTAAGTGTAGTAGAGTTCAATTAAGTGTATTAGAGTTCAGTTAAGTGTAGTAGAGTCCAGTTAAATGTAGTAAAGTTCAGTTAAATGTAATAGAGTTCAGTATGGTGTAGTCGAGTTTAGTTAAGTGTAGTAGAGTTCAATTAAGTGTAATAGAGTTCAATTTAGTGTAGTAGAGTTCAGTTAAGTGTAGGAGAGTTCAATTTAATGTAATAGAGTTCATTTTAGTGTAATAGAGTTCAATTAAGTGTAGTAGAGTTCATTTAAGTGTAGTCGAGTTCAGTTAAATATACTAGAGTTTAGTTAAGTGTAGTAGAGTTCAATTTGGTGTGTAATAGAGTTCAGTTTGGTATAGTAGAGTTTAAGTAAGTTTAGTTTGGTGTGTAAATTCTAACTCTACTAAACACACTTTATCTCTACTAACATATGATTAATTCTATTATGTTGCACTCAGTTAGTTTAATAGAGTTGATCAAAGCGGAACCGCTTACATGACAAATTTTATTAATGGCATTTTCGTAAATACATTTTTTGTTTACTCATTAAAAATACAAAATAGTATATATAAAATTAAAAAAAGCTATTTTAATAATTTTGAAACATTTACTTTATTTAAATAATTAACCTTTACTTTTGTCCAAAATTAGAAGTCACCGTTAAAATATTCTTTCTAATGTTTATTGGTATCTTTTAACATTTTTGTAATTTTTTCTTAAATAGAAGAATTGCAACTTTTACACTATAGTTCAAAGGAATTTAATACACTATTTTTCTTAAATTAAAGTAGTTATTCCAGGTAGTCAGGTACCATAAAAATTGAACTATAGAAAAATGGTAGAGGTTGATTAGCAGGGGTGCTTGAACTAAAATACCGATAAGATAACGTTTTAATTATTAATTTCCGATTTTTGAATATAGGTAAAACATATATGATTTGGATTAGTCTTATTAGATACATCAAAATCTATTATCAAAGAATCCAATAGATTC
>JAKUCM010003588.1:0-26876 GCA_023374145.1 Lepidium sativum
GATCCTCCCTCTTATTTCACTAAAAAGCTGATTCTCAAATTCCTTGGTCCCTGAATTCCATTACCCATCTAATTAACACTAAATCTAGATCTCTAAACGTGTAAAAAACCCTTAGATCTCAGAACGTCACTGATTGAGATAATATGAAGGACTGACCAGACATGACGGAATTCGTGTACTCATTTTCTTCACGGAGATAAGAGAGCATGTCGGGATTGCAACGAGAATCATCACGGAGCCAGTAGTAATTGTCAACCCTAACGTCACCAAACATCTCCATCACATGTTCCACCTTCTTCGCCACAGGAGGGGATCTCGATTCCGCCATGTTTCCAAGTGATGCCAATCGCAATGATGCAGCTCCGGTTTCAGAGGATGAGGAAGACGAAGAAGAACAAAATCGTACAATACAGCGACGAAAAAGGCGAGGAGAGAGAGCGAAAAAGTGAGTACCGAGTGACCCGAGTCAACGCACTCTTATTATCATTTACGCTTTTTCAGGTTTTAGTTGTCTAGAAGCTCGCGACGAGTTGTTAATAATAGAAGACCGGTTAGATCCGGTTTGCACAAACTGACCTACATTCGAATCGGTTACAAACAAAATTCCATAATTCATAACTCATTCGTCAAATTCTGCTTGGATTATTGAACAAAAGCAAATGATTCGGAACAATACTGTTTATTACTGGTCTCTGTTCTTGCATGAGCTATTTTGAATCATTCCAGTCTGAGATAATTAAAACCTGACCAAGTACTAAACCCAACAAAATAAACAGAAATGATAATAAAAAAAAGGGTCTTACATACAGAACAACAAAAGAAGCACGTATAATAACAAGAATATCCAGACGAGGATTCGGGTTAAAATGCATCAAAACCGCTAAAATTACCAAAGCGACATTCACTTTCGCAAGAAAATGTTTCCAAAATGGAAGAAGAAAAACAATGGAAATGTAAACAACATTAGAAGATATACCTTGAAAGAACATAAGCCAATGGCAAATGTGACAATGCCTAACTTGATCAGAGCAATAGGAGACTGACTAATAATGATGTTAGATCATCATCGTTTCATGAATCACAGGAAATAAGGTACACCTGTTCTTGGCCCTCTCATTTGATTGTTCTCTTCTGTCTCCGTGAAGAACTTCACTTCTCTTTCCTGGTAATTAAGCATATTTCAACAAATCATAACCGTCAGTGAGGACCTCATTTTAATAACTTCCCAGATACAACTACAACACAGAGCACCAACTAGGTATTTACATATCTAGATACAACTACAAGAGCTAGAAATCTATGGAACATGATCCAATGTTCAGCAGTTCTTAAACAAGCTAAAACACAATTCGAGCTCTACTCACAAAGATTTACTTCTCTAAGTTCCCGTTAACAAAAAGTATACACATGTTTGGGTAGAGAGACAAGTATCAGAGGGAGTAACTTATTATATCACTAAATGCAAGTAGATTCTGAAGAAAACTGCAAAATTGTAGAAAGAAAATGAAACAAGAGACTGTAGCATAGCAGTAAGAAAAGATTAAACAAATGCCTCACCATGTTGTCATTGAAACTCAATATCGAAGCAACGTTCCCACAGCGGGTAGCAGTAATTAGGTGCGGACCAAACCTTTATGAAAATAATAAAGAAAACAAACATCAACAAAAAGATTATACTTCCAAATAACCAAGAAAATCATACGAAAGCAAGACACTTACAGTTACGAGACCTTTGTCTTGGAACATGTACTTGAGACCTTCTTGTACAAGCTGGTGTGCCCGACATACTAGATCAAGATTGTTAATATGGTTAAACTGCACAAAAAGCAAAACCACAGATCAGGGAACTTGAATACATTTATTTGTTTACACAGTATATACTGAAATACATTTTATTCTTTACAAAGCTTATATAAAATTCATCCAGAAAACAAACATCCAAACCTCAGTGGTAACCCTGGACCCGAAAAGCCAACCAGCTCCACGTGGACTAACAGCCCATGTTTCAATATCTTCTGGATCACTCCACATAAGATCACAGAAGGGTCCTTCATGCGGTATTTCGCAATTCCGCTCAATCAGTCTTATCTAGTGGGCAAAATAACATCTTCCGTGAGTTAATGAGACTTACCGGAATACAACTTGTAGGGTGAAAACAAAAATTCAATTAAAAAGACAAGCACTTATTAACCTGGTCGATTGTTCGTACATCAGGTGAAAGGCCACCATGAACACATAGAACCTACATGGACGCAATACTTTTTAATAGAGTATACAGCTAACTTATACCCTCATATAATTCTACGGAAGTTACATTATAATTCAATGCCAGAGCTGAGGAAGATACTTACAGTTCCATCTATAATAGCTGAAAGTGTAAGATAGTCAAAAACATCTGTGCAATATCTCCATGCATTAGCATTACCATACTTCCTTTGGCATTCGTCATAGAAACCATACACCTAGCAGATACAAAGTTGAAATGAGTTTAGAATAACCATATTAGAAACGAACCTGCAGAGCACAAAATACACACCACGTGTAATATGATAGTTTAAACAGAACCCAAAATCTTCGTGGTCATTTCATATATATTGTTGATGTCTTGGATGTTTATGCACCAACTTCCAAGACTTGTCAGATTAAGGAATACACATCTAATTTGCACCAGGAGGAACATTCTTCAGCTTAATCTTAGTGAAAACTTACAACAAAATTTCACTTCTTCCTGAACAGTAGATTTTAAAAATATGAGATATGGTGTAGGAATAGAGATAATTCAAGAGTTTCCAAGATGAAAACTAATGGTTGCAGAAGAGTTCAAAAAAATGCATCTTAGCTAGCATACATATCTACATCTACCATAGCACTGTCACGTGTATAAAACCAACTTTCAAAGCTAGTTATAACAACTGAGTGAATAAAGCATACCTGAGTTAGCTGTCTGCTTTCATGATTTCCACGCAAAAGTGTGATATTGGCTGGATGTCTACACATTGGAAAAGAAGGAAAAAAAGTGAATTTTAAGCTCACGGAAAACTAAGTACTATAGAATTCCAGAAAAAAACAAAAAAAACAGTAAAGAGATGTAATTTCAGTGGAGCAATGCATTTACAGCTTAAAGAGCATTCTCAGGAGAACTATGATATACAGTGGAAAGGAAAGATGATCAATGGCATATGGAAAGCAGAACTACAATAACATTTCTAAACAGAACATACCTTGCTTTAAGAAGCAAAAGAATGGTGAAAACTTCAAGACTGTTGTACCCTCTATCAACGAAGTCCCCCTGAAAAAAACCCCACAGCAAATCAAACAATGTGTACATAATTACTTATGTGTCATACGACAGGACGTCCAAAGACAAGAGTTTTATACCATAAATATGTAATTCGTCTCGGGAACATGACCTCCTGTCTGAAAAAGCTTCATTAGATCATGAAACTGGCCATGGATATCACCACAGACGGTGACAGGACTGTTGACAGGTTGTACATTTGATTCTTCAATAAGAATTTCTTTCACCTGTAATAATAGTATACAAGTATCTTAACATCTTGCGATTACCAATGCATCTTAGCAAATCAATTTCCTGAAGAAACAAAAAAAACAAAATGGAGAAGGCTACTATAGATATCAACACTAAATTACTAAAATATCTTCAAAGAACAGTTTGAAAGTGCGTAAATTTGTTCTTCCGTTAGTATATTAAATTGGCTACAGAAGAACTACAGTCATCTCTACTTCCTCAAAACTAAGTGGACTAAACCCATCTCCGTACACCCTATCAATAAATCCTCTAATGAGAGAAAGAAAAAAAGAAAACCCTAAAATCTGTAAACAAAAATGACAAATAGTAAGGAAGAGGCCAGATTTGGGATAAAGTTCTACAAAGATAAGAAAGCAGAGCAAGCTAAAGCCTCAATCGAGAAATCCACGAAATGGGTTTTGTAGATACATGAATAATCTTCGCAGAAGAGAAAGCAAGCACACAAAACAAACGAAGAAGCCGTACGTATTCGCAGAGAAGCTGAAGCTCGTCCTCAGAGAGATGTTGGCCGTCTTTAACCTTGGAAATCCATTGATCTAAATCCATGACGCTCTTTATTATCCTCTTTCTCTCTCTCTCTTTCAGCCACTATATGTAAGTAGAAATTTCTTGCTGTTTCGTCGAATTCAATGGCGAGTAACCACGATCTTTGATGGAGAATTGAAGCAAAGATAGATCTAGCAGAGCATTGCTCCGTCCGCTTGGTTAGGGTTCCGTAAAAGGAAAGAGAGAGAGAGAGAAGCAGAAAGGGGAAGGAACACACAACGAACCAAACAATCTCGACCAAAAAAAAAACCAATTTAGTCTTCTCCCATCTTCAAACTCGATCCGTCGATTTATATTTACATTAATCAATTTTTTTGGCAACACATTTATCATTTTTTTTTGTCAACGGCAAATCATATTGGATCACATCTGGTCGGTCTAATAGCCAAATTCCTATATAATATAGGCGGAGGAACTCGATCCCTGGTTGTGCAAATGAACGGCCTTATGTGAACTTACCGCCTGCCACTAGGCTAAAAGCCATTTGCATTTATCATCGTTTTAATTTTAGTTTTAATTTACTTTACGAAGAAAACTAAAAATCTACATTTTCAATAAAAAAATGTTTTTGGCAATTCATTTTCAGTTATTTAATTTTTGGTAATTTTTGTTTTTTTTGTCAACTAGTCTACTGACTTTTAAATTCCGTTCTTACTACTATTACATATAGGAGATTCGATTTCTGATATCTTGAGGATTTGTAAAGTGACTATGCCACTAGTCCACACCTGTCATGGCCTAGTTACTTATATAGATTAACATTTTAGATAAAGTTTATAACAAGTAACTTAATTGGTTTGTTTTAAATTCTATTTGGTTCCACTTAAGTGTTGAGTCTTGGTACCTTGCTCAACATAGTAATTTTGGGGAGGAAAAACCAGATGTTTAAAATAGTTTATCATTATTTCATAGGTAGATAAAGTAGATTTGCGATTGAAAATTTAGTTATTAAAGATGGTGTCGATATCCAAAAATTGATGAGCTTTCTCATGAATAAACAAAAATTATTAAAGAATTTTTCATTTTTTTTTAATATTGAACCACAAATTGACCGGTCCAATAGTCAAATTCTTATATAATGTAGGTAGTAAGACTCGTTTCTAATTATATAAATATATATGTTTTAAATAAATTTACTATATACCACTAAATTAAAGATACTCTGTATTTTTTTCTTTTATACCATACAAACTAAATTACCAAACAGATTTATTGATTCTTAGTACTAGACTTATTTCAAATGATATATTAATTTTGTTGTTCCTCCTCCTTAAGTTTTGAAACCGGTTTGAGTAATAAAAGATTGTTGACAAAAACAATATGATTATTGGAAACATACTAATAGAGTTTCCACACACAAAAAAATAGATTTTTCCCAAAATTGAAAAATCATGTAAAATAAGTGTGAATCTAAACCATTTGATGTTAAACTGCTAGGAGATTTGTTTTGTCGGTGAATATAAATCTTTGACATGATTCGCTTTGTTTTGGTTATAAATCTTGACAATATGATAATGTAATTAGTATGACAAATACCTTCAAATGGAAAAATTTAATGTTGATTGAAATTTTACACGACTGTAGTATTTAAAAATATAACGGGTTATGGAAGCCTTCACAAATTGATATAATTTAATAAAAAAAATATTTACTGAATTTGCCATGGATATGAGAAACATCTGAGCCTTCTCATTTCTCAGCAACAAAACAAAAACCTCAGTAACATCAATCAAATGTGTAAACAAAGAGACGTGCGTCTCAAGGAAAAAGAAGAAACCAATTAAAACCTGGTACTCTTCAACCTTCCCCACCACTTCAACTTCACTTTCTCAGTAGAACCACCTGTTTCTTCACTTCCAAGTTTGCTAAGTATCAGTTTCGTTTCCCTTAGTCTGCCTCCATAATCCTTCTTCCATATCTCAAACATTTGTTTCAGTCTTCGTAGCTCCCGGTCCGGATTCAAGTTTGCTTCTACCTGACCAGATTTCACTTCCATCAAGAACTTTCTGTCATCACCAAATACCTGAGCTCTTTGTCCGAATTCCTCAGCTAACCGGCTTATCACACTTAGACCAACACCTACACTTCTTGACCTGCCATGGCCCATTTGGAAATGACCACTTCCTGATGAATCTAAATCTGTTGCATCGCTTGTATTTATCGATTCATCCGAGTTTCTCGCTGAGTCCTCAACTTCCAGGGTTTTCTTTGCGATGGAAAGACTAGATTGCAAAGATCTCATTTGCTTTTGCCATATTTCTTCCATGGATTTCATCTTTGTTTCATATTCAGACCACCGATTATCATACTGCTGTAGTTTTTGTTGGAGAATCCCGTTCTCCTCTTCTTTCTCACGAAGAGCAGCTTCGGATTTCAGAACCCTACGCTGAAGTTCAGAAAGTACTGATGCCTTCACTAATATTTCGTCTGACTCATTCTCCTGTGTAAAAAATCGGTCTAAGAGTCAAGCAATATTCAATAATATCGTTTAGGCAGATGGAACAAATTAACAAAATGAGAAATTTGAGGGGACCTTGGTGCCGCCAGATTGTAGCCATCCAATATCCCCAGCGCATCTTCTAACGAGCTTGCCACGAATTGCTGAAAGAAGGGTTCAGCAGTTCTTGAGACTTTTGAATTCTGATACATGTTGATTTTTTATTTCAGTCATGATAAATGTTCAACACTTTTTTACCTGATTGTATTACAACAGACGCATCAACCGTGGCTTTATACTGCCGCCTAGTAGTCTTTCTCTTAACATGGCTTTGTATCGATACAGAAGCTCTATGCCTCCGCAGTAACTCCATGTACTCTTTTCTTATCTTTTCTCCACGAACAACTGAAACAGACCGATGTGTGAGGAAGCCGTAGCACAAGTTAAGTTAAAGAGTCTACAGTAAGAAGATAACATCTGCATAACAATCTACTGAATTGAAACAAGTTGGCAATACATGACTGAAGAACAGAACTTCCTCTTTTAAGCTCCTTTAAACGACAGCGTGCTTGGTGCCCTCTAAAATAGCTTTGGAGGCGTAAAATTCCATGAAGAGTGCGATTCCTTGTATCTTCAAGAACCCCAATCTGCAATGATGGAGCGAACATATTGCAGTAAGAATCTCTAATTTGTGTCCCCTTCTACTGAAAGTAAAGATGTCAGACGGATAGCTATAGTACCTGGCCAGTTCTGAAAAACAATTTTGTGTAGCCGACTTGATACATCTCTGGCAATATATTAAACTGAAGGAGAATCGCCACAGAAACACTTAGAGGATCTTTTGCTGCAATGCTCTCTAGCAGAAGGAAACCATACCTAAAGTATGACGGAAAAACACAGCATGAATTGAACCTTCTTGCAAGTAAAATAAGAGAAGCTAGTATAAGAGAACTTGCAATTGCAATACAATGAAAGTGCAGCAGATGGAAATGCAGTTCTTACCTTCCGGCAAATTTCTGATGAGTCATTCTAGTAGGAAATCCAGACCGGGAAATTCGAACCACCTCTAGGACCCCACAACATCTTAGCTGCTGTAAGACGAGCCCTTGCTCATACATCCCAGGAGACTGAACATTGTTTGGTTTTATGCAGCGAATGAAATGTGGGGTAGTGTTCCCTAGACGTTGCATCAACTGGAAAAGTTGACCCTGATAACCATATCCAGACATGATCACAAATCAGATACTATAAAATTATAAGTTGTCTCTACCTAAAGTAAGCAAAAACTTTTTTAATAAGAAAGAGACAACAAATGTTATCGAGATGAAAGCTGAAATGAATCAACCACAAAAAGCACAACAAGTTAAAGATATAAGAGTAAAATAGAAGCAAGTTGTGATTGATGAAAACAACCAACCTTAAATTTAGTTGCTACACTCAGTCGCTGGGATTCAGCTCCACCTGCTTTGTGTAAAGGACCAACAACAGGTTTTTCAGAATGAATGAGCATACTAGAAGCAAATGCCTGAGGAAGGTGGAAAGAGCAAGACGACAAAAGTTGAATAGAATCCGAATGCAATAGATCTCGGTTCTTCTCTAGAAATCCAGTCGTCTCATATGTAACCTGAGTTGAAAAATTACGTAAAATTAGAATCACAAAGAGATCACACTAGACTACTTATTCATTCTGGCACAAACTCAACTACGTAGCATGTGTACTGTTCTGGAATGTCATGTAAAACGGTGCCTTTCAAGAGCTATTACCTCTCCAGCATAATGCCCAACTGTGAAAGCCTTTCCTCGGTCTCCTCTAAAGCAGGAATTAGCATGTAGATGTTCCTCAAGCTTGTTGGCAAGTGTCAAATCTGTACCATTTGGAAATGTGGATTCCTCATCCAGAAGAGAAAGTAGACCTAATGGTTTCTGCACACAAAACGGTATTCAACTGTCTTAGAAAACAGACTTTGAAATGACAATAAATCTTTGCCAAGATGTTTACATATTATACTGAGTAATAGACACACTGATACGTAGCATAGGAGGATTGCTGACCAAAGAGCAACAGCTGTTACATTACCTTTTCAAAGAGACTAAGACAATCTTGGTTGTCCTCGAAATCAACCCTTGTCCAGTCAATGCCATCCTGAATATATTCCTGGAAGGACATAAAGAAATAACAAGCCCTCAGAACTCGATAGAAAGTTGTGTGAATACTCTGCGTAAATGTACTACAAGAATCCAAAGCAAAAAGGGGTAATTATACCTCCTGCTCCAACTTGAATAGATGACGATTGAAGTGTTGCTGCAATCTTTCGTTTGCATAATTAATACAGAACTGCTCAAAACTATTCCTCTGCAACATGTGATGTCTTTATTTAGCAAACTAATTAAATCTGGTACAAAATGTGAAACAGAAGATGCAAATATGAAACCATTTTTAAAAAAATCTATGCCCCAGTCATCTCAGCATAAAACGTGGATACAACCACAAGTTAAGCTTATATAAAAATAAGGTCGGAAATCACTTCAGAGAATATACGAAAGAAAGTTCCTAAGCATTCAGGTTTTCATCAGATGGATTAAATTAAAGATAGTGTGGTGTATGCTGACAATAAACTGTCATGTTACGACAGTTACATTAATAACTACCAAAAGTTCCTATGGTTGTCAAGATTTAGTAATGTAATTTGTATCTGAATATCTAATGTGCGGATAGCAGCTGCAAGTTCATGCAAGAAAAAAAATAAGAGAGCGAGATTAAAAAGTATCATACATTGAATGATTCAAAGCCATAGATATCAAGAATGCTGATGGATCTGCCAGTTCTCCTCTTTCCCCCCGCAAAAGATTTGTTTATCTGTTCAACCAGCCAATCAAATAGGCAGGCATAGATTGACTTTGCTAGAGCATCTCTTGCATCCGTGGCCTGAAGGAAATTGTTAAATATAAACGAGTCATTATCTTCAGAAGGATTACTCGCGTACTGCAAGGTTTTATGCCAGATATATAAAAAGCATAGACCATGATTATAGAGTGAAAAACAACCCTAGTCAGAATACAAGTATCAACAAAAAAAATCAAGGACACGCAATTCTTTGTACAAGACCTACCTGCGATAGTGTTAGCTTCTGTACAATAGTATCATTCCTAACTCTCATATTACGCTTCGATAGAGCTAGCTTAAGCTTATTGATGTTGCACCCAATTAATTTAGCAACAGTTGACAAACCTGAAAAATAAAAACAATACAGCACTTAAGTTAGCCTTGTATTGTGTATCCTGCCCAATGAACCACGGATATTAAGCAACAACTTGCAACACCTAAAAGTTTGCTCCAAGAAAATGAAACAAAAACTATAGAGATGACATTTAAGAACACAAAATACAAGGACAGGAGACCAGGTTTAACTTTAAAAGAGCAGGTATCACTATTTAGGGAACTGAGGAGCCGTACTTTCATCTGTCTCAGGTTCAACGTGATTTTCATCGTCAACAATGGTGAAGGAAACATTCCCAAGCCATAATACTGCAGCAAGCATTTCAAATACACTTTCTTGATCTTCTTTACTTATATGCACAATATCAAGAGCTTCCTGCATGAGTAAAGAGTTTATAAGTCCAAGGGTCGAATTAAATGACTCAAATATGCAGAAAAATACTTGAACAGAGTGAGGGAATTACCTTTACGGCATGAAAACGTTCAGCATCATCAACTCCGTTAATTGAATAGCAATTGCTTTGCTTCAAATATTTATACTGTTTTGCGCTTGTCAAATTTAGCTTCTCTGGTTTAACGATGAGTAGAATAAATTGTCAGACAACCAATATTTTCTCACCAGTTAGACAGTAACCATATATATGAAATATTTGTAAAGTTCTACATCACAACAAGTGACCTGAAAAGTCTGTCGAGTAAACTGGTAACTTAACACTCATCACTTTCACTTGCAAGAGGTGCAACAAGAGAATTTTAAAGAGAACTGTTAAATGCACCTTTTAGGATTCAAAGATCCAAGTCATACCTTTAAGCGTAGGTGAAGCCCCAGCACAAAGTTGATAAAATATATGATATGACCTTTCTCCTTCCGCACATTGAACCACTCTAGACTATTAAGGTGTCAACATAAAATTACATGTCAATGTTAAAAAACCATACTTTTACCATGAACGAAATTAAAGGATCGGAAATAATATAGAGGAACAACCTTTTCTAGTAAAACTGCAAAATTTAAAAAAGAACAAAAAAAACATGTTAGCCTTCGTACAGGAAACTAACAAACAGTAATAAGCAGAAATTACAAGGTTTATGCTTACATGTTTGAATTTTAGCACCCGAAATTTTCCCTGTTTCACTAAAATGAATCTCTATCAGCTTACCCTGTCAAATTTAACATCAAAGAAATATTGTGAGAACTACAAAGGCCCTGAACTTTCACAGATACAAGGTACAAACTAAAAGAGCGTACAGAAGGCATAACAGAAATTGGAGGACTTACAAAACGACTAGAATTGTCGTTTCTCAATGTTTTTGCATTTCCAAATGCTTCCAAGATGGGATTAGTCTTTAGTATCTCATACTCAATCCCACTTCCACCTCCAAGAGCAGCCAAGTATTGCATTGCTATCTTTGCTGTCTCAGTTTTCCCAGCTCCACTCTCTCCACTGGATTTAAAAAATCTTATGATAAGAAAACACTTCACGATACAGAACATGGTAGATTCATTATTTCAACAGATATACTAGTTTCCATAGTCACAAGTAATGCATCTAGAAAGGTCATGACTAATGCCTTTTTGGCAAACAGATGTAGCCCCACCATTCCAGTACTACATATATTACAGAGGCATAAATATGTAAGAAATATTTGTATGGCGAATAATTCACTGAGTGAATATACACATTCTTAAGCTTAACAAGTCCACCTACAATTACTTATACTGTAAAATTTAACATTCAAGGAAGACACTTTGACCAACCTGATAATGATTGACTGGTTAACTTCATCTGTAATAGAAACCGGAAAAGATTAGACTGAAAACATAGAATGTAATATATTCAGCAACGAACGAACTAGAAAACATAAGTTCACCTCGTATCATTTCACGGATTGCTGTATCTGCAATAGCATAAACATGAGGGCTCTCATTTGATCTCTTCCTGTAGGCTTCAATTTTGCGACTTCCATACAAAGGAACCTCCTTGAATGGATTCACAGCCACTAGAACGGGCCCAGCTTTTGTCTAGCCCCATAAAGGAAAATTCAGAAAACAATAATAAGAGCTGCAACATTTTACTATTCAGGGAGAGACTGTCGACATGACAGAAAAACGAATTATATAAGCAGAAACGGCTTACATATATCATGTCCTGGTTGTACCTATACTCAAGGTTGTACAACACTGCTGGCTCATTTAAGTAACTTAGTTGCATGAGATCGTCTACTCCATCAAGAATATCAGGATTTGCAGCTACTAGAGTCTCTGATTTTACTTTTAAAACCTGGTTGAATCAAGTGTAGAAATAGATTCCCATCAACCAGTTAAATTTCAATTAACATCTACCTCAGTGAATTCAGAAATTCTTACTTTTCCCTCAGGTAATGCAATAACAGACTCTTCTCCTGAAGTTGACAATATTTTCCCCAGCTCCCAGTTACCGTTTGGAAGTTGGACCCAGAATTGCAGTACCTGAAATTAAAATTTGTCAGTTTAGTTCCATGAACATAAGGAATGGAATGTTTTCTGTAACGTTTGTTCCAACTTTTCATCCTAACAAGTAGTCCAACCTGGTCATGCAACAAACAGCCCCACCAAAACCGAAATAAGAACTTACAATACAGAAACCTTAACGATACCTTTTTCCGAGCATATGCGCTTGTGTCGCTCCACCTGCAATCATTAAACTTAGGCAAGGGCACTATAGGATCTCCATCACCGACTGATGATCGTTCTCCATTTGAAATGCTGTGCACGCTATAAGGTGAATCCTCATTCACACTATCCATTCCCCCAGCAGAACTTTCAGTTCCATTAACCCCATTCCTTAAGTGACCATTTTGTGGAATACTCAAATTGGTCACACTAACACTTGAGCCCGAGGAAAACTTCAGGGGATCAGAGATTTGTGAACCAAGATATCTATAGTCTCCTGGCATCGATTTAAGTGCCTGAATGGAGGGCTTAACCTTGTGGGACATTTTCCTGTAAGAGACAGAAGCGTTCAGTTCAAATGAAATGAGACCAGAAAGACAACTTTTTCTCTGGTTTCCAACAACATTTTTTGAAGAAGGATCCATTAAGAGACCTATCTAAGTTTTGTTAATAGAACATTAATGGGGGACCTTACTTTAGACTCAAAAAGTGCTTTTCAATGTTGAGTCACTATCATAGAGTTCAGAAATCAAAGAGAAAATATCCTAAAATTAGACAATTTATGAAATCCTCATGAAGTAAATGCAAAGACTTTCTGGATTTCTTTCTTAATAAGTAAAGCAATGCAAGATCCAGTAGATGTATATATACGAAAGATCACACTGAAATAAATCTAAAGGCTTGATCTTATAAAGGTATATTGGCTAAAACCATTAATAAAAATTTTGATCTGATCTAAAAATTTATATATGATTTCTTAAATAAATAATGACAATTTTTTCAGCAGAAGACCATTTCCCATTATCACTAAAGACGAACATAAATGAGACAAGATAAAACTTATATTCAATTTCATAAGATATGAGCAAAATTTAAGATAGAAACACGTGATATTCGATCTAGCTCATAGAAATACCTTTAAAAAAGGAGATATAACCCGCCAATCAGCAACCACTTTAATGGAGAAACTATAGATTCATAGAAAATTGAATCCTCCGATGGGATCGATCTCAATCATACACACAAAAATCCACGAATTCTGAAATGAAATTCGGTGATCCTGAAATGGGTAAAGTCAGGAAACAATGAAGAGTTAAGGAAAGAATATAGATTGGAAAAAGAAATGAAGTAAAAGATATTTAACAGTTGAGGGTATTACAGTAACAATGGCGACTGAGAAAATATCAGAAAATTGGAGAGAAAATCGGGAAAAGGGAGCGAGTGAAGAAGAAGAAGCTGCAACTTTTTCTTTGCTTGGTAAAACTGTTTTCTTTCTTATAATTATTTTTAGGAATTTTGATTTTAATTAGAATCCGACAAATTTGAATGTCTTTTTTGGCCAACAACAGAGGAAGTTTCAGCATCTCACGTGATCGAAATTCCGATTATACCCTTGTTATTTTCTTAACCGATGCTTTTGTTTTTTCAAATTATGTGATCATAGAGTTTAATGAAATTATTTGCCTCAATTAATGTTTTCAAAACTATAATAAACCAGAATCATTAATTCGATTTTTTTTTTCCAAATGACTCACATGTCAATCCATAACATACTTTAAATATATATATATATTTTTGTCAACTAGCCAATTGGCTTTAAATCTCACCTCTACAACTACAGGTAGGGGGTTCGATCCCTGATGCCAGGAGGATTTATAAAGTGACTACACCACTGAGCCACATGTCCTCAGGTACTTTAAACTATTTAGAGTGAAGTTATATATCTATTTAAAATCGAAATTCATGAAAAAACTAGAGAATTTGATATTAATCACTTAATAAACTCGTTTGTCCGAAAAAATATCTTATTTGGAACTAAATTTTATATGAATTTATTAGATTTACTTATTATATTTTATTTAGTTTTACCTGTTCAAATTCAAGAGACTTTTACATATTTTACATATTATATTTCATAAATTATTAGTTTCTAAAGTTGATCTAATTAACAAATGGTTCTTATCTTAGTAGTGGGCAATAAGTCCATTGAAGACATTTTATTTGCATAATCAGAGATCGAATATCTCCGCATACGTTATGTAAAAATTTGGCTACTGGGCCGGCCAGTTGTTGTCTAATATAATTTATCGTTGACAAAAAAAATCGATCTAATTATAAATTTAAAAAAATAAATAAATAAAAGTAAGTCAACAAAACAACAATATATTTATTAGAATTGGTCCATGTTTGGATCACTATTCTGGTTTATATAGTCAACTATAGTATTATAACCTGTAACTATCTTAATTTATATTTGTCACAATGAAAACAAATAATAAAATTTCGGCCGTATTTCTCAACAAGAATAAGTAATAATTAGGTAGTTAGCTAGTATTGCCGGAAGAACAATATTATTTGTTCATTGGCAAAAGAACATTATGATCATGTTTTTTCTGCCTTGTAGATTAAGTAGTCACATTTTTGAGCCTTGCTTGGGACTCTCCTAGTAAGCAACCATTTCACATTACATAACACAAAAAATAGTCTTCAAAGGCTAAAAAAACTACAACGAGATTAGAGAAGACCTTGTACCTTAGAGCTTCTTGGAATCGATATAATTTTCTCTAGAAAGTACTTTGCTAATTTCATCTTACTTGTCAGATCCTACGAGTGATTGATCTTCCTTTTGCCTGTAAGGAGCAGATAATGTCTTCAGGTGAACAAACTCAAGAGATGACAGGAAACATTGTGGGACAGATGAATAAACAATCTCCTCTTTCTCTAGATCGCAATAGAATTCCTGATAATACATCACCAAGTTAAGAATGAGTTTCCGTTATTATAAATCTCAGTGTGATTTACATGAAAGCTCACGAGCAAATGTAACTCACCAGAACCACATAGTGTAGATTTGGACAGCTCTCAAGGATGGTTGGTACCAATGTACATGAATTTTCGTGTAAGTAAGCAAGCAAGCGAGTCAAGTTAGAGAATTGAGGAAGTAGTTGTTCCATTTTGGGATAATCATGACTAACCTGTGCAGAGAGTAGGCATCGTTCGGGTATTTCGGGTTTCATATTTTCGGTTCTATTGATTTAGGACTCATTCGAATATTTCTATTTTCGGGTCGGGTTCGGTTCATATATAGATCGGGTTCGGATATTTATATATAAATCTATATAAAAATTTAAAATAAGTAAATATTTAATAGAAATAAGTTTATAAAGGCTTAAATTTAACTAAAATATATCGGATACCCGTTCGGTTCTTAATTCGGTTTTGGGTTGGGTTCGGGTTCGGTTTTTCGGATATATAAATATAGGATCCATTAAGGTATTTTTTTCGGGTTTGATTCAGGTTCGGTTCTTTTTTCGGATCGGTTTCGGGTATCGGTTTTTATGCCCAGGCCTAGCAGAGAGAAATAGAAGAAAACATAGGTTTACTGAGACAATGTGATAAGGAAACTATATAAGGTTAATGTTATTGAATAAACTATATTTGTATATTACTCTCAGAGCTTGAGTAGAGATGGTCATGGCGGCGACTGTTGATAACCTAGTGAGAACTTTACTGAGCATAGCTATCTTGGAAGAATCGTAATGGCTCATCATATTCCATATTAAAGTTAACAGCAATGTCTACCTTTGCAAAGGGACCAATACTATGTATTATGAAGCTGTCATTTCGGTAATCATTGAGGCTCATATATGGTTAACTCTTCGAGAACAGGACAGTTTGATATCAGAATCTCCATTGTCGAATCAGTATCATATTTGACCATTTCAAGACACAGAGTCTTGACACAAGGCAAAGAAACAGACTCAGAACTGTAAGTTCACCAATCTTCTACACGAATAGAGAGATAGAGGCATCACATTGAGAATATTTCAATTACAAACTCTACGCCTAACCACATCATTGACATCAATTATCCAAGAGTTAGATCGAGAAGCATCATGCTTATAAACCCTATAGATCAACCTGAAAGTCTTCAAGTGGTTCTCATTTTCAGAACCCAGAAACTTATCTAGGAAACTCACAAAGTCATCATCATCATCTGAGAAATCCTTGGAATCCAAGTCCAATGCTGGAACATATAACCAGAGATTTCTCCACCGTTTTGACAGACGGCTAGTGCAAACCGATTACTTGGTGGATAGGTATGAGAGTTTCTGACACACAAAAATCCACAAATTCTGAAATTTCGATGATCCTGGAATGTGTAAAGTGAAAAGTTAAAGGAATGAATATAGATTTAAAAATGTAGGTCTTGTTCGTTTACTGGTAGTTGGCTATAGATCAAAATAATAATTTTTTGTTTGTATGACCGTCGCTGAGGATAAATTAGTAATTTTAAATTCTAGTCGAAGCAGATCGCTAAATAAAATAGCGATCGATAATTGTAATCGTTCGTCGTTGGCGACTGATTACTGCGACCGATCGCTGAACCACCGACCATGAAACAAACATGTTTTTTGGCCGCGGTCGCCAGCGACCAGCCGTAGTAGAAGTTAAAGATATATTAGAGTTAGGATATTACAGTAGCAATGGAGACTGAGGAAACTGGAGAGAAATTCGGAAAACAGGGGCGCGTGAAGAAGACGACGATGCATGCCTTCTTCTGCAATCTTCTCGATTATCTCCAAAATCAGTTGGGCTTATGGCTGGTTTTAATGGCTTCTTATAAGATGTGGGTTTCTTATTTTTTGTCACTGGGCATAAAGCCGTGGAACCAAACCCTATGCTGAGAATGACTCTAGTTGTTTTGGTAAAACTGTTTTCATTCTTAAGAGTTTGCCACAATGTAGTTGAGAATTGATGTGATGTATGATTGCATGTAACAAATAAAAGAGAAACAATCATATGATAATGTTTTGGAATCTTAATGTGCTATTCGTAGTTTACCAATCCCAAGATTATTACCGAACACTTATGTTTCGAACACTTATGTTGCAATTTAAACTGGCTTTCGTAATGTCTATAACCAAGTTCTTAACGAATAGAGTAAAATTAGAGAAAAAGAAGACATTTTGATATGTACAAAAGATTTAAGTGAAACCTTAGTAAACGCAATATACAGTGTTCTTCATCTTCTTATAAGTTTTTTGAGTGTAAACGAATGAATTTGTTTTTTGTAAGGCTTTTCTTCACATTTACCTTCCAATCCAAGCAACGAGACTGCACAAAAACAAAACCAACATTGGGTTTAGCTTTTAAGACATAGAATACATCAAGCAACTGATCACCAACTTATGTAACTAATCACATGAGCCAGAGACCTAGGATTTTATATGAAAACCACTACACCTGTTCAGCTCAAGCTGGCTACACCATGCAACCGTATCGCTCATTCTTGTTACTATTCACACAAAGCAATGTGCAACAATCGGTGAATACAAGTTAATTCATATTACACCAATGCTGGAGCAAGATATTACTGTCAAATAGATCCTACATCCACAAAGCTCTTATATATTTAGCTCAAAATTAAAAAAAGGAGCAAACCGCAAGTGTTTATTCGAGAAAGCAAAGAGAAATTCACAAGCCAAATCCAGAGAAAGGACAAAATCTTGCAATAAAACTCTAATAAGCAGAACCAAGAAACTCAAAAAAATAGTAATAATACTGTAAACTAAAGAGAACGTTTTTGCATGCTTTAATCAACAATCTTGTGATATCTAAGCCAAGTTTCACAATTCGAAAGCCATGGAACCAACAATTCATGCATATATATCAACACAAATGACTAAATTGCATAATTATGAGGCCTTCCCAGCAATGAATCAGTTTCTTTGTCTACCAATTCTCAGATACCGAGAAGTAAACCCGTTTGCAAACAGATATTGAGCCAAGATTAGCGGTACAGAAAATCACAAACCTCAATCCAAATCGTCTTCTCTAGTATCCATATCAGACCCACTGTCAGAATCCGAATTTCCATCTGGTCTCCTGAATGACCATGGAAATGATATACTAAACCTCCTCGGTGTCTCACCTGGTGAACCCTGCCCGTCACCTCCGCTCGTCTGACCTCCACGATTCCTGTTCTCGTAGTCAGCGTCGTCAGTGGGTAGCTCATGTCGACAAACTGGGCACGAATTGTGCAGCTGCAGCCATGGAAGCAAGCAATCATGATGGTACACATGCTTGCAAGGCATCTGCTTAGCTTCAATACCATCTTCAAACTCATCCAAACAAACGGCACACTGATTCATCTCCGATTGCAATATCTCTTTCGTCACTTTTACAGTTGGGAGCGCATCGATGGCTGATTTCGAAGCTGGAGGAGTTCCGTACCGATTTGGATCATCTTCAGCTAGTTGTTGAATCAGATCCTCAAGACCACGTCCAAAAAAGTAATCGCCGTGATTTCCTAAAGAATTTGCTGGATCCGAGAGTTGGTTATCGAACAAAACCTGGACGTTGATACCACTTGATTGCAGTTGTTGAAGATGGTTATGGAGGAAACTAACCGGATCGAAAGCATCAGGCTGCTGCTGCTGAGTAGACTCTGTCTCCATCGATCGTTCTAAGAAATTCGGGTTCGTAAAATCCATAATGGTGGTGTTAGAAGGCGAAGCTGAAGAAGGAGCCATAAAGAGTGGGAACAACGATGAAATTGGATCTGACATCGGAAAAATCAGATTGGGGCTTGGATTAGGGTTAGGTTCTACGTATTCTTCGAGGAATCCTCCGTTGCAAAGAGGACAGAAAGGATCAGCGGAAGAAGAAATCGATATGGTAATAGTTTGATCGCATTGGTAACAGAAGAACATCTTGTTAACCTCCGCCGCGACGGTAGATTCGATTAAATTCCCGCCGGAAGCCATGACGGAATCTGCAAATCTGAAGATGTTGAGACGAGAAATTGATGTCGCCGACTCGACTCAGTCTCTTTTTACGGCGAGGACTTTTTTTTTAAAGTTTATGGGCCTTAGGCCCATATAAGCCCAATTAATAAGGCTTTAATATTATTTTCTCATAGTATGGGGCTAAATTGAAAGAATCAAAAAAGTATTGGACCTTAAAAAAAGTCATCACCTGCTTTCCTTCCTATGCCACACAATCGTTTTCTTCTAAATGAAATTGAATATGGTTCTCTGAGTCAACATAGGATTAAGAGTACGTGGAAGAAGAGCCATGGACTCTATCGTCTCCACTTCAACGGTTATTTTCCGATCATGTTTCACTCCGGTTCGTTCACTTTCTCCGGCGTCCTCCGTGGCTATTAAACCTCTGAGCTCAGTCCAGGTCACCTCCGTCGCGGCTAACCGCCACCTACTTTCGTTCAAGTCCGGAGGTAGACGAAGCAGAATACTCTCTAGTTCGGCGATAAAATGCGGCGGTGTCAAAGAGATTGGAGAAAGTGAGTTTTCGAGTACAGTTCTAGAATCGGACCGGCCGGTTCTTGTGGAGTTCGTCGCCACTTGGTGCGGTCCCTGCAAATTGATCGAGAGAGAGATCTCTCTCTCAACAACAACAACGGAGGAGGAGGAAAAGAGAGAGAATGATCATGCTATTCGTATTATTCAATAGTTCTGCTGGAGAATCGCGAGTATATTAAACTTGATTTGGAATTACAGATTTCGTGTATGACTTGAATGACAAAACATTGGATGTATGAGAAAGTATTGTAAATCATATACCATAGCTCTAAAGATAGTAATATTCTCAGCAAGTGCTAAGAGAAGGACGTAGACACTAGACTGATCATACAGTAAAATTGCTGCATCTGAATTTAAGATTTTCTTTTTAGAATGCTATATATATTGAGATTTCTACTATTTCTTGCCTTGTACACCTGAATATATTTCCCTTTTCTTCACAGGAGTATGCTGACAAATTGACGATTGTAAAGATTGATCACGACGCTAATCCCAAGCTTATAGCTGATTTCAAAGTTTATGGTTTACCGCATTTCATCCTCTTCAAGGACGGGAAGGAAGTTCCAGGTAGCAGAAGGGAAGGTGCCATTACAAAGGCCAAGCTTAAGGAGTACATTGAAGGACTCTTGAACACAATATCTGTTGCTTAATTCTTCCCACTGGTATTCCTCTGTCTCATCACTGTTTTTAAATGTAACGAATCTCTTCAATTGTGATCTTCATCACCCGTTTCTCAGTTGAGGTGTATATCTTGCAATAAATTTTACGAATAGAAAATACTTGAGCTCTTATCAGAATCAAAGAAGCATCATTGGGAAGTATATATAAATCTAGGCTTCTTTTCTTATAGTTGGCATTGTCTAGTTAGGTTTTGATAAATCATTTGCTGGAAGCATGACTGATCATTGCAGTCTTGCCCACAGTGAACGCATTTGGCTTTTGCATTTTTTGCTTCTATGCTCATTTGGTTGTAAAGAGACTAGAGGCAACTGGATGCATATATGTAAATTCTTTTAGGATTATTGGAATGTATCAGGTAAAACAATTCAACATTAAAGATTTTTATCAACAACTTCCATTCTTTTTCTTCTTCTGCTCCTCTCGGCCGCAGATTCACACTAGGTGGCTTATTCACAAGAATTGGCGGCTAAGCAAAAGCAGTCCCTAGATTTTGTTGAAACCTTCACTTTCTTGGCTCTTAAAAGTCCTTGACATAGCTCTCGTCAACTCCACCAATAACGGCATCATCTGGGATGTACCGTTTCCAGAAGGGATGTTGTTTCCACACTCTTCCCATTTCTTCAATAGGAACCCCTTTTGTCTCCGGCAACAAGAAGTAGATGAAGATGGTCATTATTGTAACCATTCCTCCAAAGAAGTAAAAGAGACCAAACTTCATATGGCAAAGCATCGTGAGGAAGAATTGTCCTATAAGGAAAGTGAAGAACATATTGACAGAGACGTTGATGGCTTGTCCCGCCGGTCTGATTTCCAACGGACAGATCTCACTTGGTACCAACCAACCTAATGGACCCCATGACCAAGCAAATCCTGCAACATACAAACATATGAAAGCTAGGATCCAATCCGCTGTTGCAGGCGTCAAAGTACCTGCTCCTGTCGTTCCAAACTTCAGACCAATCAAGGTACCAACAATAATCTGCATATGGACCCATCAAAGTAATCTATGTTAAGGTACGCAATCATCATTTCATATATACATTATGAATTGAACATGTTTCAGTATTCACATGCATATGCAAACTCTGAAACTAGCGTTCTCGAGGCCAGACGGAGTGAACTAATGAATTTACCTGACAAACGATCATTTGAATGCCACCTTCAAGGAAGAGAATCCTTCTCCCATATCTGTCAACCGCAAAGATGGAGACAACAGTAGAGACCACATTAACCGCACCAGTAATAACCGCTGAGATAAGCGAGGCATCATTTGCAAAACCAAGAGTTTTGAAGAGAACAGGAGCGTAGAACATGATCACATTGATACCAGTAAACTGTTGGAAGAAAGGAATTGCAGAACAGAAAACAAGCGCAGGTCTGTATTTCGCCTGTTGGAAGATGTTCTTCCATGGATTTTCAACTTTCTTAGCAGCCTCACAAGCATCACATAGATCTTGAAACTCCTCGTCTACGTTAATATCTCCACGAATCTTCTGCAACATCTCTCGTGCTTTTTCGTACTTGCCTCTTTCGAGCATCGAGTTTGGTGTATCGGGCAAGATAAAAGATCCTACAACCATTACAACTGCAGGAACAGCAGCTAGACCTAAAGATACTCGCCATCCGTTCCTAGCCATTTTAGATGTTCCATAGTTTATTAGGTTTGCAACCAATATCCCAATGGTTATAGCCATTTGAAACCCGATGTTGAGTGCTCCTCTGATCTTCGCTGGAGCCATCTCCGAGAGATAAACCGGAGTAGACTGGATAAAGAAAGATGACCATGATCAGACAATGAGCCATACCGAATAAACAGACCATGGCCAATGGTCATGATAAGTAGGTTGACTAACCTGATTAGCAAAGCCAACACCAATTCCGAGCAACAATCTACCAACGATGAGCATTGAGACGTTCACGGCAAGTGCATTGAATAATGCACCTATGAGGAACGCAAGACCTCCAGCAAACATTGAGACTTTGCGTCCATACTTCCTTGTGACTGCCGAAGCTACAAAGGAAGTGACGAGAGCCGCAAGGTAAAGTGAAGAAGTGAACAATTGAAGCAATTGATTATCGAATTTGCAGTAAGCAGTCTCGTGTCTCGCTGTGTGCATTTGCCTATCAACCTCCGGAAAAAACTTGCTTAGAAACTCCTCCATCGATGTCACTCCCCCTATAATTCACAACCAAAACAACAAACAAAACATAAAACACATTACTACACTACATGCACAAACTAGATCAGTGGATAGTTTAACGTCGGACATTAAAGCTTCGCAACATATGTTGTCGTCGGAAAGAAAAAGACCCTTAAGACCATAACACAATCACTTATAAATTCAACATCTCCATTGTAAATGGTTTACTGTGAAATCTACTAACCTGAGATTCCGAGGTCATAACCAAAGAGAAGACCTCCCATGGCAGCGACGATACAAGTGATAATGACAAAGCCAGTGACTCCACCTTCATAGCTTCCACCACTGCTACCATCTGATACAAAGGCTCCTCCAGCCATTCTTATTACTTGTCCTTCACGTAATATTGTATTGCCCTTATAATTGGTTTTGTTATTCAAACACAAACTTGCGTCAGCTTTTGTTATTCAAAACTGAAGTGCTTGTGAGGTTCTTTAAATATAAGAATTTTGGTAATCTATTATTAGAGATGGATTGTGATTTGACTTGTCAGAAATTCATCTTGGCTTATGAATAGGAAAAAAATTGGTATTTGGATAAACATAATGTTTTTTCAACGACCAGTTTTTAGTGGAGATCTCACTGTCTTTTTTTAGACATTTTATCTTGTTTTCACGGACAACTTTCCGCTCTTATCTCTTACAAGTAGAAAAAAATCAACAGTCTCCAACCCAAAAATAGAAACTTGTAATAATATTTTGACAATCGAATTTTAAACGTGACTTTATTCTCTTTATTTCTAGTTTGGTTTGGTTCACATTCAAGGTTGGTAAATCAATGTTCTCAAGTTTGAATCATGTCAATTACTAATAAACAAATTTTGTTTCTATATTTGGGTTATATAACAGAAAACACAAGGAATAGAATTAATGATGAAACGTTGAAAAGAATGGAAGGACCGAAGGAGACACCAACTTCTGCTCATTTCTAAAACTAAAAACAAATTGAAAACATGTTTAAAGAACATGATAATCAAAAATGTCAAAACGCAAAGAAATAGCCTCTTTTATACCATATCTTTATTTTTCATTTAGTAACATATTTGGATACACATTTTATATGCAACTCTAATCGGATATTACTTCTATCGGTAGTGACCCTAAACTAAAATACATAAAGCATGGGTTTTCGGCGTCAAAATATATGAACACTTTTAAGAACATCATCTTTCAAGTTTTGTTGTAGGATAATGGTAGCATACTACTGTTTTGGATTGTTGGGAATTGACACGAATTTCTCAAAAGTTTTGTTTTATTTTATAATATTTTTTCTTTTGCTTTAGGTGTAACATATTTGGATACACATATTGAATGCAACTCTAAATGGGATATTACTTGTATCTTTCATCAAATTTGTAATTTTACCTTGTCATTACAATAGTGAGGTTTGCTTTCAGGCCGTTAACGAACTAGGGAAACATCGGTAATTCCTTTCAGCCCATTAAAATTCAGCTCTCGGCTAAAAAGTCTATAATTATCTCCTTTGATATCTTGGATTAGTTTTCCTCACTTCTAGAAGATTTATCTATTCTTAAGACATTTTAAAATAAAATAAAACTATATGCTTGTTTTTTGTCAAAGTATGGCATTCGGACCGAACCGAAATTTTCGGTTTTTGATGCAATTTCGGTTTACTCATAAAAACCGATCGGAACCTAATAATTTTTGAATTCGATTATCGGTTTTGTCGGTTCAGTTACCGTAAACCAAAATTTTATATATTTTAACCAAAAAACCTGAAAATCTAACAAAACTGAAAAACCGAACCGATATAACTATTTAAAAAACCAAACCGAATCACAAATTTAGTTTGGTTTAATTCGGAATCAATTTAAAAAACTAAAAAAATCGATAACCGAAAAAACCGAACCGTTCAATTCGGTTAAAACAAAATGCCCAGACCAAGTCAAAATTATATTGCTTTAGTAAAGTTTATGATGAAAAATTTTTTAAAATTGCAAATAATTTTAAAAAATAATTTTAAAAATTGCAAATAACCACCAAACGAGTGAAATAATTCGCGAGATCTCTCTAACTCGACGCTCTTGCAAACCCTAAACTCAGGAGCTCTCATTCGCCGCTGGATCCTCATCGTTGGTCAGATTCTCTCTTGCTCCTCTTTCTCTCTTTATTCCATTTTTTGATTATCTCTCTCGTTGCGTTATGCTTGATCGAAAGTGATAACTCATTGTCTTACTTCTTTTTGTTTTTGAGCTTAAATTTTGGGGTTTGAATTTATCGATGTTACTTCTTCGATCTATGGCTCTTTGTTGACTGCGAAGTATATGAAATCGCTACTCCTATGTTAAAATGTGACTTTGGCTATTATGAGTTATCATGCTTGTCTGTATGTATGCTTACGATGCACAATAGAAGTAGAATACATATGTATACGTCTTTATGCTGAAGGATTGAATTGAACTCTTGGGCTAATCATGTACAGATTCGTGGCGGGCTTTGTTTTGATGAAATTGGATTACGATGGCTGGATATTCAACGAGAGGAGCTCCTACTAACGGATCAGTTTACATTTCCAATCTTCCATTAGGAACTGACGAGAATATGTTGGCTGAATATTTTGGGACCATTGGGTTGCTTAAGGTATGGTATTGGCCAGGTACTAATTGTTGCTTTTATTTGTCGTTTTTGCTCTCATTTATTCACAAGATTTCCAGTTTCTTATAGTTTTCATACATTGTTTATAGAAGGACAAACGTACTGGTACTCCCAAGGTATGGTTGTACCGGGACAAAGAGACTGATGAGCCGAAGGGAGATGCTACTGTTACCTATGAGGACCCGCATGCTGCCTTGGCTGCTGTTGAATGGTTCAATAACAAAGATTTTCATGGCAGCACAATTGGAGTTTTTATGGCTGAGTCAAAGAATAAAGGTGCAGGAGATTCAAGTGAATTTGTTGGATTTGATGGAGGTGCTAAGGAAACAAATGGAGGTGCTGGTAGGGGGAGGGGTCAGGTTGATCCATCGGCAAAGCCATGGCAGCAAGATGGTGACTGGATGTGCCCAAATACAAGGTCTGTGATGTGATATCGGTGAGGAGCTTCATCTAGCTCTTGTTTCCGTTAAATTGGCAGTATTATATTTCATGATATGTTGGCAGTAGTGTTCTCATAAATTATCTTCTATTGGCAGTTGTACAAATGTGAATTTTGCCTTCCGTGGTGTCTGTAACCGTTGTGGAACTGCCAGACCAGCTGGTGCATCTGGTGGCAGCATGGGGGCTGGTGGACGTGGAAGAGGTCGAGGCACTGATGGTGGGCCGCCGGGGAAGCAGCCAAGTGGTGCCCCTACTGGTCTTTTTGGTCCAAATGATTGGGCTTGTCCGATGTAAGCATTCTTCTTTGGTTCAGTTTCACAGGATGATGAGCATTTGATGCTTAATTAAAACACATTGCAATAAAAATTTTGTTATTAACATCATTAGCAAAAGAGACCATTCAGACTAGCTGAAGTGAAAAGGCTAATATGTGTGAATGAATTGTGGGTATAGGTGTTTTAGACGTGTTCTTTGGTTTTTAATCCCGGATAACTCTGCAAGAAACTTTTTATTTTTGTTCTAATTTTTTATTTTTCAGGTGTGGCAATGTCAACTGGGCTAAGCGTTTAAAATGTAATATCTGCAACACAAATAAACCTGGTCAGAATGAAGGTGGTGTGAGGTATGTCTCCATGCCATTTAATAGATTACTAATGATATTTTTCAATATTTGAGCCGAGGATTTAGATTATAGATGATTTGCGGTGAATGTAGGAGAGACCAATAGATCATAGATTTCAGTATATTTCTTTATGATTTAGTCATGTCCTGATAGATCCTGGAAATAACACAATTTATGAGTGTTTTTTTCCGACAATTGATCCTTTCACTTGTTACGTTGTATTCTGTCCAAATTAGAGTTTCATTAAGAATCTGTCAAGGTTTGAGCTTCACAGGCCGTTTCGTTCTTAAAAAACGAGTGCTTATTCGTTTTTTCTCTATATAGGGGAGGTCGTGGTGGTGGTTATAAGGAATTGGATGAACAAGAGTTGGAGGAAACAAAAAGACGCAGGCGTGAGGCTGAAGAAGTACAATATGCTTTCCCTGAAGAGTTCTCTGTTGTTTGCTTGTTTCAGTTTGGATAAGTTCTTATTTTCTCGGTACATACCATATAACTTAAATGTCATAAATATTTCAGGATGATGGTGAAATGTATGATGAGTTTGGAAATCTAAAGAAGAAGTACCGTGTTAAAACACACCAAGCTGAC